>JAYJMB010069702.1:0-24349 GCA_036873735.1 Pouteria campechiana
TGCAAAAGATGAAGTATTAGGTGCAAAAGATGAAGTATTAGGAGAATAAAATATGACATTTTGCATTCTCATCAGACTGCCTCGTCACATAGGCGATGTGGGATGATGTGATAACCCACATCGCCTGGGTGAGGAGGAAGTCCTCGGCTAAATATGTGAGGCTCGGTTGCAAAGGTGTCACCCATTTTGGGGGCTAAAGGATGGGCCCGGAGGAGCTGGTGAGGTTCCTGTTAAGGATGCACTATGCTCCAAAAGGGACAAATCTATGAGTTTTGTGAGGTTCCTAGTAAGGATGCACTAGGCAAAGTGGACAATATATGCTAGAGTGCCGGGTCATTACAGTTGGTATCAGAGCTGACTCCCAACAATCTGCAGGGGTGTGTGCCATGAGAACATGATAGCCCTGAGGAGGGGTGGATATGATATTCCACATCGCCTGGGTGAGGGAGGGAGTAATGGGCTAAATATGTGAGGCTCGGTTGCAAAGGTGTCACCTATTTTGGGTGGGTGAAGGATGGGCCTGGAGGAGCTAGTGAGGTTCCTGGTAAGGATGCACTGGGCAAAGTGGACAATATGTGCTGGGGTGTCGAGTCATTACACACAGGTTGCAAGAGTCTGAGGATCTAACTTCCACTCAATAATATTCAGTGTTGTTGAGATATTGGTGTCCATTTAGCATATTAGGTTTGTTCTATTCACTGTATGATTATTATAGTAAGGTGTCTGGGTTTAAATCAAGGATTTTCTCCCATTCTAATTACCTATGGTATGTAGTGTAATTGAGGTTGAAAAGTCATGAAGATCAGAAAAACTTTAAAAAACCAAGTAAAATAGTTCAGCATATGGCATTTATATTAATCATTTACATATTCATTCAAGAAAGCACAGTATAGGGTCTAGCATATGACATCTACCTTAACCACATACTTAAAGATAATCATGCTAATTCTCATTTTTGATGATCAGACAATTAAATAAATCAGATAATTTCATTAAATATAATGTATAAAATAAGATGATATTGAATTGATAAACAAATAATCTCTATTAATGATGAATATCAAGGAGGGCTACATCTTTTACCCAAAAAAGTAAAATCAGTTTATGATAAAAATAGAAAGAAAACTCACTAAAATATGCATGTTGTAGAACTTGGAATCCACCTCACTCCTTTTGCTCCTCACGTCAAACTCTATGTTTGGATGTGTCCTTAAATAACCTAATTAGTAGGGTTTTAATTGAACTCTTCTACTATGCATAGAGATCATCTTCCAATAATAACTCATATTTCCCCATGAAAATATCACTTTCAAAGCATTATAGTGCATAAAAAAAATAGTTCTAATAATAACTAAGTTGTTGCACATCATGGATTTTAAAAGTTGCAACACATCTTGCACCTAAAAATTAGCTTCTGATAATTACTTCATAATCCACGTCTTAGACTCTAAAACTTTGCATCATCTAATGCATGGAAATTAATATCTAAAAAGAACTCAATTTGCACAGTTCAAAATAACTTACAATTTTTCAACTTCTAAAACCAACAGTGTTGTAACTCCCAACTTATATCTATAATTTCATCCTGCTAAAACATCTAAAATCTTCAAATTTACTTCTAAAAATTACTTCTAAAACATTCTTCTAATCTTTAGAAATTTTTCTCATTAAGCTGTTGAAAATATTCTGAAAATCAAAATTTCAGTACTTTAGAAGTTTTGAAAAAGCTTCATAAATTTTGTCAACTTCTCAGAACCTCAGAACCACCTCTGTGGCACTTCTAAGAACTAGATAACATCACTCAAAAATTATGTCACACTTTCGAAGGTTAAGCTGCTTCAGAAATTCTAAGTTCGGCCTTTTGAACCAAGCCAAAATCTCTTCAAAACTTCTAACACACTTTAGAAGGTTAAGTTGCTTCAAAAATTTTGAGTTTGACCTTTTTAACCACATCGGAATCTCTTTAGAACTTCTAACACTCTTTTGAAGGTTAAGCTACTTTATAAATTCTAAAGATTATAATTCCTCAGATGTATACTAACCAAACTAGTCAAAATCTCTATCAAAATCGCATTGAACTGGTCATCATCCTAGAAGCTACTTTAGAAATTCTGAAGATCAAGATTTTAAACTACGTAAGAATCTTTGATGCACTTCTGACATTATTCAAAAATTTTCAGATTGAGACTTCATTGCTTCAGAAATTCTGATGTTCATATTTAGTTGCTCAAAAATTTAGTTCAACTTTGAGGTCGATACTTCATTGCTTCAGAACTTCTGGTGTGGAATCTGACTTCATCTATACCCCAAAATGTCCTCAGAAGATCAATATTTCACCACATTAGATGCCAAATTCTCCTTCCTTCCTCATCCTGATGCTATGAAATCTAAATTGGATGCTGTAATAGTGAATTCTCTGACTACCCAAAGTACTGCATTTATTATTCTGATGTCGTAACATCAGAATTTGATGTCATGGCATAAAAATTTCTATTTGCCGATTACTCAATGTTACTACAAATGCTGCAACATATGATCAAAATGTCATAGCACTCAACTTCTTCAGCTTGTCTCTTTTTTCACTTTTTTAGCAAATAGACATAATAAATCAACATAAAATTCACTTACTAAGTAATCTCATAAAACTCATGCTTCATTAATCCTTTCATTAAGTGAAAGTGCATGTGTATGCTGTGTCAATCTCATATTGCATGCAAGCTTTTTAGTCAATAATGTTCAAACTAGAAATTCTAATGATCTTTACATAACACCCCATAAGCTTGCTTTTCATAATCCCTCTCAACTAATATAGACAACTCTACTCACTTGGATCAATAGGTCCTTTTTAATCTTGTAATGGAGCTTTGGGTTTGGCTAATAGACAAAAGAAGTAAGGATTCACAAAGTAAGAGATCATAAGTAAATTGCACATGAATATTCACTCTCTTAATTTTTTGTTTAGAATTTTTTAAATTTACTTTATAGGTAGTATTACTATCACACCCCCAAACTTTTTTGTCTAGTTCATTGGAATATGATCCCCCCAAGCATGGGTTATATTACTACCACACCTCCAACTTAACTTCTTCTGAGTTCATGGAGATGTGGTATCCCAATTATAAGATGATTCCTTACTTAATCCTTTTATTTTGTCCCTTTTCTTCTTCTTTGTGGCATTCTTCTTTTAAATTCTCCCAAACTTAATTTTTTTTTACTTCACTCATACCTCTCTAACAACCATATGCATAGAATATATCTCTTATAGGTCAAGCATGGTTTTTCAAGCAAAAAGAGTCTAGATGATGAGGCTAAAATCAAATGGTGGTCTTTCATATGCTTTGCATATTCATTCTTTCAATAAAGTTCAAATGGGACAATAGTGACATGATATTCTAGGTTAGCTTAAAAAGCTCAAACTAATCAAAAAATGCATAAATCATTTCCAAGTAAACATGTTATCTAAGATTTTGCCTTGAGATATAATAAACAAGTTCTAGCATGCTCATGTCAACTAAAATATGTCGCTAAATTTACAAAATCATCAATTGATCAACATACACTTTACATGATCATGACATAATGTGGTTAACAAAATTTTCATTAGTTATTAAAAAGGACTCATCACAAGAATCATTAAATCACAAGGTAGCATCTAACCTTCCTTCTAAATCAAGTGCAATGGTAATAAAAAACTCAACACATGTTACTGATCATTAAGAGAGAATCCATCCTATCATTCTCAGCATTGTTGCACAATTGCTCTTAGATTTTCTTTAACTAAGGAATTAAAAGTGAAGCTTACTGCTAAAATTGTACCTAAGTTAAAAAAAATTAAAAATTTTGCCCTAAAAACTAAATGCACTTGAATGAAAATCAAAAACACTGCCCAACTTAAACTCAACATTGTCCTCAATGTAAAATAATGAAAAAGGTTTAAAATCAAAGGCTTCATTGAATGAAGTGCATTTTCATCCTCTTCTTTTAGAGCTAGCTTGGCATCATCTGAAAGCTAATTGTATTCCCCGTAAAACTGCAGCATGAACATCTCCCTTTAAAAATATAGTTGCTTTTTCCATTTTGTAAGTAGAGTTCCTCCTTCTGCAAAACACTTAGTAACCAAAAATTAAAAATAATCTAACCTAATAATGAAGAAAATAAATAAATAACTAAGCTAAATGCTAAGAAAATAAAGAAAATTCAGAAAGACTTGGGTTGCCTCCCAAGAAGCTCTTTATTTATTGTCTTAGCCCAACTATGGCCTTCTCTTTTAATTGAAATTTGGCTTTTCTATGCTTCAATTCTTTCATAACTAGAAGAAGCTTGTAGAAATGTGGTGCTCCCAATTGATAAACATGGTTGAATGATTCAACATTGTCTACTCCTTCCACTATGTTTTTAGGCTTCCCTAAAAGTTCCTCAATGCATCCATCCGCTCCATTCATCTTAAAGCAATTCTTATTCTCATTCGGCAGCTTCATCTCCCTGAAAACATCTAACCTCATGGTATTGAAATTGTGTGAGCTTTTCATCCTCCTCCATACTTGTAAAAGTAGAAGAAATAATCACTAAAAAAAATGAATCATTGCCTATAGATGCATACCTTAAAGAATGAGGCAATTGCTTCAAATTCACTTTAGCTAAGATTTCCTCCTTTGCTAAATCTTCATAAAAATTTTCAATCATCTCCCTAGATATTTATTTTGGGAAGACATCTAAAGCTAGAATTTTCTTATTGCTATCATAAGTTTTTCTAACAACTTTATTCTACATCAAGCACCCAGGAAAAGGGATTAGCGGAACATAAGGTGGTGGTGTCCTATAGTTGTCTGGAAGATTAAGAATTGGGAACACAACTCTCTTTGCATTCACTTCATTCTCATCATCTACAAAAATATTAGAAATGTTAATCACATCACCAACTTCATTATCAATTACCTTTCCACCACTTAACATTGTAATCACATTAGCTTGCTCAAGCTAAATTGATGTATTTCTAGGTGTGTAACTCTGCATAACCTTTGCAATCTACCCCAACTGAGTCTCTATCTTCATCATGGATGCCTCCACATTCTAGAATATTGTTTCAATTACTTAGATAAAACTCTTCATTGTTTCCTCTAGAGTGGGCATCTTAAGTTGTAAAGATGTTCTTGCTTGGCTTTGGTTGTGATTATTATTCCATGAGAAGTTGGGATGATTCGTCTAACTAGGATTGCGGGTATTTGAATGTTGATCATTGTGTGGTCATTGATTGTAAGAGTTCATTGTAATGACTTGCTTCAAATGCTTGTAAAATCTTCACTAGAAGGACAAGCATTATGTGAGTGACCAGCAATACCACATATTGAACATACCTCAGCAGGAGCATTCTATTTTTGGTTTGTCATCATACAACACAACATCTTCACCTACTTTACCATCTTTGTCATATGCAAAAAAAAGATCATTGTTAGAGTTTATCTCATACATCCTCTAGACCTACCTCTAACACTTTTTGGTTATGCATTCGTTCTAAGCTTCACATATATATCATAAGTTTCCTCTGGGACTTTTCTCTCATAGCTTCTCTTTCAGCATTATCGACTATATCTTGGCATGGTTGTGTTAGTCCATCATAAAAAAATTGAGTTAGCAACTCTAAAGGAATACGATGGTGAGGACATGAGTTAGTAGTATAAATTTTTCCCAAGCATCATAGAATGCCCCACCTTCCATCTGAGCAAAATTTTTTATCTTACCTCTTAGTTCTGCAGTTTTAGCACGATAATAGAATTTACCAATGAAATTATTGTAAACTTCATCACATGTGCTAAGTCACCCAGGAGCCAATGTCATGAACCATGTCTTTATTGCATTCTTCAAGGTTTAAGAGAAACATCTAATGCATAATTGATCTTTTGTTAGACCCTACAAAGGAAAAGTTTGAATAGCTGTATAGAAATCATGCATAAAAGCTAAAGGATCTTTTGTAGCAACACCATGAAAAGAAGGAAGTGTATTAAAGTGTATATGTTTCAGCTCATATTTCCTAACATTAATATCTAAAATAATGTATGAAGGCGACACTCCAATTATAGGGTGTGCAAACTCTTTCATCAGCTATTGTGCTTGTTGAGCCACCATGTCATACATATTGTCAGCCATTTATTCTTCTTCCTAGGACTCATAGCTTAGCAAAAAGAAAAAAAATAAACAACTAAAAATCCTAAATGCAATAAAATAAAACAAAGAAAAACATTGTAACTAAATTAATACAATTAATTTGGAATGAATTCCTCGACGATGACTCCATAAACTTGATGGTCAAATTATAATTCTGAACAAGTATATGAGTGTATAGCAGTACAGTGTGCTTAGCGAGGGTCTATCCCATAGGGAACTATCAAACTGATTCAATTATATCTAATTAATAAACTATTGTAACTTAAAATATGAAGTGATGTTAAATAAATAAAAGCACAAGATTCAATATGAGAATAAAAATAGTTGGTAAGTTGATAAGATTTCATAGGTTGTAAGCGTCTAGGGATCTGACTTCATCACTCAATGATATTCGGTGGTTGAGATGTTGGTGTCAATTCAGCATCTTGAGTTTGTTCTACTATAACGCCCCACACCCCCACCCTATGTGTTTTCACCTAGTACTACTGGAGCTGATGTGAAATGCTACCATTTTTCTTCTTCTTAAGGGAAATCTTATCATAACCTCACTATTTCCCTAATTCTAAAGGAAATATCCTGCCTAAAATTTGATAGAGTCTACCTACATACATGGGAACTAATTTGCAATTATTCATAACTCCCCCTAACTTAGTGCTTCCTCCCCCTAAATATGTGCACTAGATTCTAATCATACATGCATACAGATTGTCAAATTGCATATACAATCGCGCAATCATACAAACATTCACACAAATATTTCTCCCCCCTTTTGTCATTATCAAAAAGGTGTATGTAAAAGCCTCTAAGATAGATAATGAAATATTTAGAAATAATAGAGAAAACTTTATTTCATTTCATTTTAGTACAAACATAGAGACATTGAAAGATGTTTCAGTACAAATAGAGTGCTAAATTAATATTGAAAGGGGGGTGTAGTAAGGATGGGATGGAAGGAAGAAAAGGTGGGATCAAAGAGATTGTGGTAGAGTTTGATTATGATCCTTTGAAGCATTTCAAATCATGTATAGGCATGCGTTCGTTACATTTGGAAGGTCATGTAGGAGGACCCAAAGTTTTGGACAGGGAGAAGAGGGTTGCTTCTAGTGCTACTTCTCCCTCCTAGTCCTAGGCCACAAAAGGTGGTAACTTGGAAAGTTTGACCTTTGGACTCCTATGAATATGGTTCTTACAGTCTCAAAGGAACATGATATCTCTTGTAGATCTTCATTCAAGCTCTTTTCTACTTCTTTAGAAACATCATTAGATCTAGTAAATTCACCAGAAGAACGATCTCTAATCCAAAACATCTTAGCCACTACTTTGTCCACTTTACTTTCTTTCAATGAACTTTCTTCTATATACATCTCTCTTTCATTTTCTTTGCTTATGATCTCTATCTCACAGATTAAATTTTCTCTAGTTTTCACTTTTGTGTTGACAACAAGATGATAAGGATGAGTTAAATAACCACTGTTGCTAACAATAAGTTGGGTGGAAAAGGGGTTTTATGAGGTTCTATTCGACTTTCAATGAATTTTGTAATAAATTTTTGTTAAGTTTGGTCAATGGATAAGAATGGTAGTGAGGAATGTTTTAGTTCTTGCATGAAAATAAGATTTAATCTCATAAATAGAAGTTTTAGAGGTTTCAGAAGATAATCAATAGGACTTGAAAATTCAAACACAAAATTAATGTCGTGAAGTCCAGAAACATATTTTCAGACATGAAGTATTGTGTCTGAAAATGAGATTGAGCAAAGTCCAAATGTGATTTAAGACATGAATAACTATGTTTGGAAATTTCTGTCTAAAATGTTTTAATTAATAGAGCATATACACATATTTGACATTCAGTAATTAAGATATTCATTCAGATCACATGAGTGTAAACATAAGATGATGAAAAAGATATTTTCATTATTGCAAATGGATTTATCACTTCTAATTCCCTTCTAATCATTCAAAATCTCTCCTCTAAGAGCAACTTAGTCAAAATGTCTAATAACTATTTTTCACTTGGTATGAATTCAAAATAGACATTGTGATTCTGGACATGATCTCTAAGGAAGTTGTGCCTAATTTCTATATGCTTAGATCTAGAATGCATAATAGGATTCTTGGTTAGATTTATAATACTAGTATTGTCACATCTAATAGGCATATCATCAAATTTTAAACCAGAATCTCCAAGTTGTTATTTCATCCAGATTTTCTGTGTATAATAACTTCCAGTTGCATATATTTAGCCTCGGCAATTGATAGTGCAACATATATCTACTTCCTGGAGAACCATGATATGATCATGTTTCCAAGAAACTGATAAGTCCTAGAGGTAAACTTCCTATCTACTCTATATTCAACGAAATTAGCATCAGAGTACCCAAGTAACTCAAAGTACAAATCCTTTGGATATCATAAACCAAGATTTGGAGTGTCCAAGAGGTATATAAAGATTCTTTTAGTAGTAATAAGATGTGATTCTTTAGAATCCGACTGGAATCTAGCATACATATATACACTAAATATAATATCCGACCTACTAGCAATGAGATATATTAGAGATCCTATCAAACTTCTATAAAGTTTTTGGCAAAAACATATTTACCTTTTTCATCCTTGTTTAATTTGATGGAAGTGCTCATTGAGGTTCCATATTTTTTTCCATCTTTAAGATTGAATTTCTTTAGCAGTTCCTTCATGTATTTAGCTTGGTGGATGAAATTTCCTTCCTTTATTTTCTTTACTTGCAATCCCAAGAGGAAGTTCAATTCTCCCATCAAACTCATTTCAAATTCCCCCTGCATAATCTTAGAAAATTCTTAATAGAGATTTTTGTTAGTGGCTTCAATTACAATTTCATCAACCTATATTTGCAAATGAGAATGTCATTCATATCATGCTTAATGAAGAAATTTGTGTCTACTTTACCTCTTGAGAATCCTTTTTCAATCAAAAATATATTTAGCTTTTCATACCATGCTCTAGGAGCTTACTTTAATCCATAGGGGGCTTTCTCGAGTTTGAAGGCATGGTTAGGGTCACGAGGATCTTCAAACCCAAGGGGTCGTTCCATATATACTTCTTCAATAACGGTACCATTCAAAAATGCATGTTCGACATCTATTTGGTAAAGTTTAAAATTCATTAAAGATGCAAATACCAATAGCATTCTTATGGCTTCTATCCTGGCAATAGGCATGTATGATTCATCAAAATCAATCCCTTCTTCTTTACAATACTCCTTTGTTACTAATCTTGCATTATTTCTTACAACTAATCTAGATTCATTAAGTTGGTTCCTAAAGACCCATTTGGTTCTTATAATTGATTGGTGATTTGGTATTGGAACTAAAGCCCACACATCATGTCTTTTAAATTGGTCCAGTTCTTCTTACATAGCTAAAATCTAGTTCTCATGTTCTAATGCATGGTCTATGCAAGTTGGCTCTATTTGAGAAATGAAGGCAAAATTACCACATATTTGGTGATAAGATGATTTAATTCTAACTCTATTGTATACGTCACTAATTACTTAGTTTTCAGAATGATCATGCATGAATCTTCAATCTTTAAAAAAAGAAGAATTACGTTATTCATATACCTCACTAGTGGATGATTCAAATTGTCTGATAGCTACATCCCTTGCTATTTCTAGTTGTGGAGTTTATTTATCTTGGTTTTGCAAGTTTATTCTCTCCATGTTTGTTTTAAGTTTGTTTGTTTCATCATCAAATTTCTTTGGTATTTTCAACCAGTTAGTAGATTCATTAAAGTTGACACGAATAGACTCTTCTATTCCTTCATCAGATTTGCTATCAAAATTTCCAAGGTTTCTCTTTCAATTATTAAGAATAAAGCATTTCTAGCTAAAAGTATATGAAAATGATATGTTAGGCTTTTTTCCATAATATACCTCAAATGGAGTTTTGTTGAGTATTGGCCTAGTATGAATTCTATTTATAATGAAACAGGTGGTATTCATAGCTTCAACCCAAAAATATTATGATAGATTATATTCACTTAACATGGTCCTTGCCATTTCTTGTAAGGTTCTATTTTTCCTCTCTGCTACTCTATTTTGTTGGGGCATTCTTTGTGTAGACAAAGTTTGAAAGATCCCATTATTTTCACAATAAGCTGTTAATTTATGGTTTTGATATTCTCCACTATGATCCAATAATATAAGAGCTTTGTTCATTCTATACTCAGTTGGAAAAGATTTCAAAGAATGAGAAAGCCTCATCCTTGGATGCAAGAAACATTACCCAGGTATATCTATTATAGTAATCAACAATGACATATGTGTAATGTTTCCCTCCAAGACTTTTAGTTCTCATTAGTCCGACTAAGTCCATATGTAGAAATTGAAGTGGCTTGGTTGTGTGCACTTCTTTATTTGGCTTGAAAGATTCTTTTACTTGCTTTCCTTTCAGACATGCATCACACAATTGTCCTTTATCAAATTTTAGTTTGAGTAAGCCAACTATAAGATCATTTTGGTATAGTCTTTCTATCATATCTTTGTGCACATGTCCCAATCGTCTAAGCCACAATAAGGACTCATCCTGACTAACAAGACATTTAGCTTGGATATTAAATAAGTCTACTATATATACATTTCTATGCCTTTTGCCTAAAATAATAATTAAGTCATTCTAATCTATGACTGAACAAATGTGAAACTCAAATATAACCTTGTAACCACTATCACAAAACTGACTAACACTTAGAAGATTATGCTTTAATCCGTCAACTAAAAGTATATCTGAAATAATTATAGAATGTGATTAGAATATTATGCTTTAATCCTCAACTAAACATACATCTAAAATAGTAGTAGAATGTGATTTTCTAACCTTACCAATCCCAACTACTCTACCTTTTCCAGAGTCTCTGAAGATTACTATTCCACCAATTCTTTCTTTTAACTCAGTAAACAACTCCTTCTCCCTTGTTATGTGTCTTGCGCAACCCTTGTCAATGTAGCACATGCTAGTTCTTTTGGCTCTTAGATACACTTGATCTTCATGGATGGCCATGAAACTAATTCAAGTGTGTTATTCTCCTTGATATCCTTTTGTAGGTGACAATCTGCTAAATTTTGCTTCATGTTTGTCTTCACTATCATTGGTACTTTCAGGTAGCATATTTTCAATCATTTCCCATGCTTCAAATGATTTCTTCTTATTAAATCTTTTATTGTTACTGCTTATGTTTTTCTTTTCAGGATATGAGTTGTGCCTTTTGCTTTATTGTTTCCCTTGCCTCTTATCAGGTTCTTTGTAATCATAACTCATGTGGCCAGTCTTGCCATAATTATATCACACATGAACATCTTTTCTTTTATCTTTGTTTCTGAAATTTTTTGAGTTACTTCTAATCTTTCTTCTAAACATGGTTCTGAATCTTCTACTTAGCATTGCCATGTCATCATCCTTTTTTGCTTCACTTATTGATGCTTTACTTTGTGAGTCATCTTTTGATTTAGCTCTCAGTGTTATTGATATCTTTCCTTTTGGTTCTTCTAGAAATGTTTGCTTCATTAGAACTTCATGGCTCATAAGTGAACCCATTTGCTCTTCAACTTTCATCTTATCTAAATCTTTTGCCTCTTGGATAGTTGTAACCTTTTCCATCCACTATCTTGGCAAAGATCTTAGTATCTTTTTGGGTTCTTCATATTTTTCACCAAGACTGCTCAACTTGTTAGTGATCTTTTGAAATCTTCCAAACATTTCTGATATCATTTCATTGTCTTGCATGCGGAAAGCTTCATATTCTTGCATAAGTATGTTAATTTTGTTCTCCTTGACATGATTAGTACATTCATGTGCAACCTTAAGATTATACCAGATTTCTTTCATTGAGCCACACATAAAAATCATTTTGAACTTAGAAGGTGATAATGCATAGTAGAGGCTATTCTTAACTTTAGATTCTCTCTTTATTAATACAATATCTTCAGTAGTATATTTGTCTTTTATGTTCATGATAGTCTTGCTATCTTTAATGATTTGCCATAACTTATGGTCGGTGACTATCAAAAAGTTTTACATACATATTTTCTAGTGCCCGTAGTTGGTGCCATCAAAGAATGGGGGTCTAGTGGTTGACAATCCTTCAACTGTGGTGTTGTGGATAGTGTTGGCCATAGGGATCACCTCAAGCAGTTAAAATTACTAATAATCAAGATTAACTGTTGAAGCCCACTTTGATACCAATTATTGGTCCTGTCCTAAGGTAGCTCAAGAGGGGGGGTGAATTGAATTTATAAAATCTAGACCAAAATAAAACCAAAGTGCTGTAATAATTAGGAAATGAATCATGCAGCATAGAGCACACATGTATTTTATAGAGGTTTGGCCCACAACACGGTACCTATTCCTCTAACTGAGTCAACCTCACTCACATTACTTAGGTTTCACTAATCACTAGTTGGTTTTTTATCTTACCAATGAACTCTTAAACAAGTTGGTTTTCCAAAAGCTCATCCATAAACTTATCCTTGTTGGTTTCCAAAGCTAACCAACAAGTTTATACAAAGGTTGGTTTTCCATAAGATGACCAACAAACTTATCCCAATTTAGCAAGCCCCTTGCTTGCTATCTCAATCAATGAAAACTGTACAATAATAAATGCCTCTTACATAGGCTAAGTTTGTACATAATTAAATGCAGTAGAAATAAATGTATAACAATAAGTACAAAGAATTTTAAACTCCCTTGAGTTACTATAGAGAATAAGCTTTGAATATAGATAGCTTTTTAGCACTGTGGAGTTGGAAGAAAACTTAATGTCTAAGAGTAAATGCTCCTGTTTGCTTCTTTTTCTTTTCTCAACAATATCTAAATCTTATAATTCTCTAGAATGGCCTTTATTTACTCCTTTTATATATGAATTTAATTTTGCCTATTGGAGAAGATGATATTCATTTAATGCGAGTGGATCAACAAGATTTTCTGTCCGTTGGAGCTTTCTTATGGGTTTTCATGTCTGAGAACTATTGAGCCATGTCTGAGTTCAGTTTCCATGTGCCAAGTTAAGTTTTTGGACTAGTTGAACTTGTTCAGCTTGAAACTGACTGCTTTACCCATGTATTAAAATAAACCATCATGTCTGGTTTGAATAGTCATGTTTGGAATTAAAATTATGAACTTGGACTAGTGCTTGACTTGCAACTAACTACTTTCTTCTATGTTTGGAAACTATTCACCATGCCATGTCTAAAATTATTATTTTAGACTTAGATGAACTATTTAACTTGTAACATTATATTCGGTCATGTCTTAAAGTGAATCTCCATGTCTGGAAACACTTTGCCATGTTCAGAACTAAAATTTTTGACTTGGACTAGCGTGAGTTGCCTTGTCTGCATGATTGAACTTTAGCTATTTGAAAATGTGATTTGCCATGACCGAGAATGGTTTTACAGTTCTAGCATTTTCAATTCTTATTCAGCAATGTTTGGGCCTTGTTCTATGTTGGGAATTGGTTATGTGATATCCAAACTTGCTTCCTTAATGTTTATTTCTTTGCTTGTGTGCGGAATTTAGATTTTTCTTCATTTTTAAGCCTTGATTTTTATCTGATTTTGATGAGTGAATTTCATTCAATTTTATTACACATGTTTAGGTTAGTTATTTACAAATCCTTGTCTTTTTTAGAATAATTTCATGCTCATTTTTTGGATTTTCTAGGTGTCTTGAAGATAGAAGAGAAGAGAAAAAGAATGGGAAAGAAAACAACTATAAAATGGAGCAAAAAATCAACACAAAATCAAGAGACCTAGCTGGCACCGCTGGTGCTAGGATCGAAGTTCACTCGTGGCCAGGTAGTAAGCTAGCACCATCAGTGCTAGTGGTGGGCCAATAAATTATAGATTTTTCACAATGTGTATCTCCTGGGTTTTTAAGCAAAAAGTTAGGGTTTTTTAAGGGTTCTTCTCTTTTTCATTTTGGAAGTTTTTCTCCGAGGGTTGGAGGCTGATTTTTGGAGAGTTTTCTTGTGTAGAAAAAGAAGAGATTGCAAGTAAAAAATAAGAAGGAGAGAAGATGTTCTTCATTGTGATCATCTTTTTTAAGGAAGTTATTTTATTTTTTCATATGAACTAAATCTTTTTTTCTAGGGTGAAGATGTAACCATTTTTGATACTCATTATTATGGATTGTTGGATATTATTAATGCTATATGATCTTATTTCATTCATGATATTATTTGCAACGATTTAAATTATTTTATTACTTGATCACCAATATTATAAGTTTGATTAATTATCAAAGCATGCTAAGGTAGACACCATATGCTAAATCATGAGCTCTTTTCAATGAGAAGAATAGATGGTTAAGGTAGTCACTATGTGCTAAATCATGAGCTCTTTTGAATGAGAAGAATAGATGGTTAAGGTAGACACCATGTGCTAAATCATGAGCTCCCTTGAATGAGAAGGATAGATGGTTAAGGTAGACACCATATGCTAAACCATACTATTTTGGTTGTTCTATTCTTGAGCTTAATGGGTTTTTGCCTCAATTATCCTATACAACATAGGTAATTGGAACAAGTGAAAATACTTGATATAAACCTGCATACCTAACGGTAATAATCTTACTTTTGAAAGAACAAACACAAGTGAGGCATTGAATCCAATATTCCATATACAAAGTGGGATCATCTTGTGGTGAAATTGGATCCCTAGACTTTTGTATCTTGCAAATCTCTCTGCATTATATTTTTCCATTGATTTACTTTTATTTATTTAAGTTTCTAAAATTCTAAAATTATACCAAACATTGTTCCAAGTCTGTTTAGTTATAAATATATTGTTTTAAGGTTAGGATAGTTTAGTAATTAAAATTAATTAATACAGTTTGACCATTCTCTATGGGATCGATCCTCGCATTACACACTATATTGCTATATGTCTGTACACTTGTGAGGAATTATAATTTGAACCATCAGATTTTGAACACAAGTCTAAATTACTTTGATAGTGTCTTGTGGCATGTCTAAGAGTTGTTTCACACACTTTTTCTTCAAAAGTTTGAGTGTCATTCTTTCCTATTTGAACTTTTACATTCTTCTTCATGTTCTTATGGATCTTGTCTCTGATGTGGTCTTGTATATGCTATCTACTTATATTATTTCCCTAATATATTATTTGTTACTGTACACTCTGGAATAATGATCAGTAGCTTAAACTTTCACTCATGTGCTTTTGCTCATCATCAAAACTTAGCTGATTAGATATGTTCATCATCAAAATCAAGCCTTGTAAAGAGGTTTAGTCCAACACTTCCTTCCTTTGAAGGTTATCCAGGGAGGGAAGCATGGTCCAGGGAGGTTTTCACACCTCTGAACCTTGAGGTCGATTCCTCTAAAGCTCCGTCTAAAGATAAACAATCCTAACTACCATTAACTACTAGTTTTTTGCACTTCTGAAAGCTTTCTTTCTTCCCTCCAAATGCTGTCAGTAGGGAATGGTTCATGTCCTGTGAGTTTTTTTAAGTTCTAAAGATTGAGATGCATCCTCTAAATCTTCCTCTAAAAAATTAACATCACTTTAAGGTTGACATTTTACAATCTTTTGAAAAGTTGGCAATCCTTTGAAACTTCCTCTAGAGACTAAATTATTCTTGAAAGCATTTCAAAATGTATTAGAGACCTTTGAAATGGAATCTCTTCCCTTTGAAACTTGCAAATTTTTTTATCCCTTGAACTAAACTTAGACAATCTTAGAGACTTTTGAGGTATCCTTTGAACCATCCTTTCAAATAACAAATCCTCATTTTGTTATGTATTTACATGTTTTCTTCCTTTGAAACTTGATTTGTGATCTGTGTGAATTGATTATATGAGTTTTTACATTCCTGATAACTTTAAAATTTGTTTTCCTTGTGTTTTCTTAGTTTTATAATTTTAATTCTGCAATACTTAGAATTAATTTTTAGCACTTAACTTTCTCACTCATGTATTTGCTCATCATCAATACTTAACTATTATTTTACATTCATCATCAAAATCAAACTAAATAAAGGGATTAGACTTAACAAGATGTACACCATAAAAGAATGAATAAATAAAGATATTAATCAATGAAATCTTTGTGCTTCGAAGCTCCCTTGATATAGAGATGATGTAGCTTGAATGCCTAATTCGAGTATAAAGCAGTGGAGTGAGAACTTATGGAAGAAAGCTTTTGATTCACTTGCAAATGCACAAATGAAGTACTTTAAGATTTTAAAGTTATTTTGCCTTCAAATGGATACTCTATTTATAAGCCTTTAAGGGATTCGAAGACGTTGGAGATCGATTTGTTGAGTTTTTGACTATTGGATATTACTTACAAAAAATGTATGAAAAAGTGGTAGCAATTAGGTAGAGACCTCTATGGAAGAGCTCTATCATCAATGACAATTATTAGTCATAAGAACAGACCTCTATAGCTAGAGGCTCTCCTGTTGGTATAAATGCATGGTTTCGATGACAAACAAAACTTGATTATAGATTATGTACTAATGGTTGTTGCCAAGATTTCAGTATGCAGAATCAAGTTGAAGATCTTATGAAAAATGAGCACAAAACACATATTCGAAGGAGTCAAGGCTTAGGTGAGTAAAGAAGCAAAAGATGTAGTGTCATTATAGAAAAAGTACAAATGAAAAGGATTTAGTTATTTCCATTCCTCTATCAAAGTGGAAGATTATATCTGATGGATGCAAAGCAATGTGCATACAATAGACTTCGTCTATCATAAGCAAGCCACAATTGATCCAATGGTCGTCTGTTGGCAATAGACAAAGACAAAGAAATGAATATCCTCTAGTAGGAGCAGTGAAAGGTTATATAGAAGAGCAAAGACTTCAACTTTTATAAGTGAGCTAATGATCATCTTTTATAAATAGATAAAGTGGAGAAGCAAAGGTCATATGGTAGAGAAAAATTTTTATCTATCATCAACAAGCTAATTATCATTTGTTGTGAATAAAAAAAGCAGAGAAATGAAGGTTGTATGGCAAAGCAAAAAGTTTATCTGGCAAAGCAATGGCATTTGTCTATTCAACTAAGATCATCTATTATCGACAACAAACAACCCAACAGACGAAGCCATGAAGAAAATTTATCTGCATCTCAATGCTTAGTCAATCATTTATAATAAACAACCCATCAGATGAAGCAATAAAGAAAATCCATTTGCACTCCAACAATCTGTTGGCCACTTATAACAAATAGCTCAACAAATAATGTGCTAAAGAAACAAGTCATCTGTGCTTCTATAATTCAATAGACAATCCACAAGGTAAAGCACTAGATAAGATAATTCATCTGCATCTATCTATTACTTACTATAGACAACCCATTAGATGATGTGATGAAACGACATCTCCACGATTCATCTACCACTTACGAAAGACAAATCATAAGACAAAGGAACTTTGTCTTATGAATAGCTTGATAGATACTTCATTTGTCATAACTAAAAGACGAGCAATGGTCAAGCTAAATCGTTAGTCTTCATTCAACATTAATATCACCCTTTCCATATTGATGAAAAAGTTAGCCATTACAGCCATACCTCGACCAAAGCTTATTAAGAAACTGAAAATCATCTTCTCCAAGGTCAGCGCTACAGGCATTTCAATAAACAAGGATTAAGTAGAAGTCAGAGAACCAAAATACAATTATCAAAATAGTCTTCTGTCATTAATGGAGCTCACCTACCACCAATGACCGAAATTCAAAGTAGCTATAAATGAAGCATTGTTAGAGCAAGAGGAAGTAACAAAGTATCAAGAAAATCATTCAAAATCCTCTTGAGAGCATTTACTGATCTAAACTAAATCTTATGCTATTCTTCAAGAGTCAAGAGCCTTGCATTCAAACCTTCCTCAACTATCTTTGAAGGCTCCCAACCAACTTTTGGGAAGATAATTTACTTTTGCATTCAATATTTAGATATCTTCCCCTACATTTATTGAGAAATACTTATGCTTCAACTTCTGATATTCATTCTCTGTAAATTTCTTAAGCTAGTGGTTGAGACTAGATTTAAGAAGAGTTGTAACTGTCTGAGTGGAGATAAGAGCTATTTATTCATGCCCCCTAGAGCTAAAATCTAGAAGAGTATTGGGAGAATTGTTAATACACCCCTTAGAGCTAGAATCTAAAAGAGTTTTGGGAACACAATGTTTATATCCCCTAGAGTTGGAATCTAGAATAGTGCTAGGAGCACTATTGCAGTTCTACTATTGGGAATAGTGGAACCCAAGAAACTAGGAGGAAAGTGTCCTTGTGTCTTATTTACTTGTGCTTTAGTTTTTTAAGTGATTGATTACTAGAGGAATGATTAATCCTGAAGGGGTTGAGCAATAACTTTTAAGTACCTAATTCACCCCTACTTTTTTGGATTTTTGCCTAATCTTTGGGACCAACAAGTTATATCAGAGCAGATTACATAAACAATTGTAGTGATCCAGTGGCAAATCCATCATCCTCATTTTAGATATTTGCCAAGGGGCAATTGTCTACCAGACCACCCCTATTTTATGGAATTAACTTCGCTTACTAGAAGCTGAGGATGAAGAAATTCATTATAGCCATTGCTATGGGTTCTTGAAAGGCTATTAAAGTTGAAATCACTCTTCCCACTACTAAAGTAGATACATGGACCAAAGAGGAAGCCACCTTAGTCCAAAATAATGCAAAGTCTATGAACTCCTTATTTTGTGGACTATCTTCATCTGAGTTTGATAGAGTATCCTCTTGCACTATTGTAAAAGGCATTTGGGATAAATTAGTATCTATTTATGAAGGATCCTGACAAGTCAAGGGAACTAGAAGAAATATGTTGATATGAGAACTAGAAAACTTTAGGATGAAAGAAGGAGAAAGTATATCAAAAATGTATGCTCATTTTTCTAAAGTTACTAAGGCTTTGAAAGGTTTGGAAAAAGAAGTCACATACTTTGAACAGGTGATGAAGATACTAAGGGCGCTACTAGAATCATGGAACCAGAAGATCAAAGAAATAGAGGAAGCAAAGGACCTAAACACTCTTCTGGTGGATGATCTTATCAGCTCACTAATGTCACATGAGCCGATCAAAAATAAAAGGGAGGAGCCAACAAAGCTAAAGAAAATTATTACTCTTAAAGTGACCAAAGAAAGTAGCAGTGATATGGAATCACAATTTGAAGATGATATGGCCATGTTAGTTAGAAATTTCAAAAAAATTGCAAGAAGTAATAAAGGCAGCACCTCAAGGAGACAACCTAGATAGCGAAAGAAAATGGCTGAAAGAAAGAAGGATCTCCCTACAAGCTATAGATGTGGAGGGATCAGACACATGTCTCCTATGTGTCCTAATGAATAAAAAGTAAATGTGAATGAGAAGGATGAAAGAAAAGAAAAGAAATCCTTCAAGAAGTGATGAGCTCATAATATACCATGTTTTAATGCCTAAATGTACATGTTTTGTAATTTTATTTGACATGATTTTAGTGGTTCATAATTACATTTGATGAAATATTACACTTAATGAAGTTATTTGGTTTTTTAGGTAACAAATCATGTCAAAAAGAAGCTAAATGTGAAGTATTACTGCTTTGATGCCATTTACGGTACCCATGTAGACTGATCTAGGAAAAGCGGTCAACATAAAAGTTGAAGCCCTTGAAGTTAGCTTTCCAAAAAATCAAGAGTATCCAATTTTAAGATTATATGAGGAAGTTATAGATGAAACATTGAACACCTTTCTGGGCAGATAGCAAGCTGGCGCCACTTACACAACTTTCAGGCACTTTTCTGTACATTTATAGGCATATTTGGCTCAAGTGATCAACATGAAAGTTGTAGATCAGGAAGTTATCTGACAATGTAAAAAGAATCATGTGATTACAAGTTTATATGAGGAAGTTATGGTCAAAATAGTCAAATCATCTCCTGTGGATGGCAAACCAGAGCTGCCAGCACCCAACTCTGCCTAGCCACCACCCCACCAGATAGCAATGTGGTGCCGACGATGCAAGCGGCAAGTCAAGAATTTTGGATTTTGTAATTTTATGATTTTTACTCAATTTTCCCTATTTTAGAAGGACTTTTTGGGAAGATTCTGAGGGATCTTTTGGAGAATTCTTTTGGGGAACTTTTAAGGGGAGTTCTAGGGTTTCTTGGAGGCTACTCTTTAGGGGATTCTTGGGAGAGCTTTTGGAGAGGATTTTCTAGGGTTTGTTGGAGGCTACTCTTAGGTTTTTATGGAGCAAAGAAAGAGGATTGAAGGAGAGTAAAGGTGTTTCAAGAAGGCTAATTGCATTATGATGATCAACATGAAGGGAGTATATTATATTTTCTTCATGAAATAATTCCTTCTTTCTAGGGTGAAGATGCAACGCTTTTTGATGAACCTTGTCATTTGGATTAATGATTATTTAATGCAAGTTTGTGTTTTTATTTATGGGTTTTATTTGAATCATTTGATTTGTGTGATTGCTTGATCACCACTTTCATAAATCTTGTTGATTATCTATGCATGGTAAAGGTGCACACCTGACGCACAACGATGAGCTTCCTTGAATGAGAAGAGTAGAAGGTTAGGGCGCATACCTAATGCACAACCATTCTACTTGGTTCATAGTTCTTGATCATAATGGGTTTTCACCTCAATTATGCTACAAACCATAGGTAATTGACATGAGTAAAAGTGTTTGATTTAAACCCGCACATCAAATGGTAATAATCATATCATTGAAAGAGCGAACCCAAGTAAGCATTGAATCCAATATCCAAATAGCAATAGAAGTCATTAAGTGGTGAAATCTAAACCCTAGACCTTTGCCACTTGCAATCTATCCTATATCATTCTATTGCCCTAGATTTCTAATTATCTTCTTAGTTTATTATTCATATTAGTTTAATCTAAAACTCATCTTTTCAAAGTTAATTTTTGTTAGCAACTTATTTAATTAAGTCAGTTGACTGTTCTCTATGAGATAGACCCTTGCTCATGCACATTGTACTGTTATGCACTCGTGCACTTGAGAGGTATTATAATTTAAATCATCACGTTTTTGGTGCCATTGCTAGGGAACAGTTTCCAATTGTTTTAATTAGATTTAGTTTTAAGTTTTTTTCTTTGTCATAGGTTTATTGTATATAAGATTGTTAATTATTTCTTTCTTTCTTTTTGTTGAGCTGTGATTATAAGGAAGAAGAATAGATGGGAGAATAAATAGAGAATTGAGTGGCTCAACAAGTACAACAACTGATGAAAGAGTTTGCACGCCCTGTCATTGGATTATTGCCTTCATGCATTGTTTTGAATGACAATACTAGGAACTATAAATTAAAACACATACAATTTGACATGCTTCCTTCTTTTTATGATTTTGCTGCAAAAGATTCTTTAACATTCATGCATGATTTTTATGAAATTATCCAAACTTTTCCTTTGCAAGGTTTAACTGAGGATCAACTATGCAGGAGATGCTTTCCTCACACCTTGAAGGATGCAAGAAAAACCTAGTTTATGACATTAGCTCTTGGTTCACTTACTACTTGGGATGCAGTTTAGTACTAGTTCATTGGTAAATTTTATTCTCATGCTAAATTTACAGAACGAAGAGGTAAGATAACAACTTTTGCACAATTGGAAGGTGAGGCATTTCATGAAGCTTGGGAGAGATTTAAAATACTACTGATTCACTACCCTAACCATTGTATACCTTTAGTGTTGCTAACTCAATTATTCTATAATGGATTGACACAACCATGCCAAGCCATGGTTGATAATGCTGCAAGTGGAGCCATGGGAGAAAAGACCTCGAAGGAGGCATATGAACTATATGAGATACTTGGAGCAAACTCCCAATAGAAACGTGTTAGAGGTAGGTCTAGAGAAATGCATGAAGTGAACTCTAACACTAAGCTTTCTATCCAGGTTTTAGAGCTTTCCAAACAGATGAATATGATGTACTCCATGTTGATGAACTAGAAATAACTCATTTCTGTTGAGGTATGTTCTATTTGTGGTATGTTTGGTCACTCATACAATGTTTATGATTTTTTGGGACAAGCCAATCCAATGAACTTCTACAACCAACAACCTTGTGATGATCCATATCTTGGTTGGAGAAGTCATCTCAATTGTTCATAGAACAACAATTAGAATCAAATTCAAGCTGAACTTGTTTTCAACCAAAGAAGCCTACTCTTGAGGAAACGGTGTAGAGTTTTGTCCAAGCAACTGAATCAAGATTCCAGAACATGGAGGCATCCATGAAGATGATGGAGAGATAGTTGGGTTAGATTTTAGAGGCTATGTAGAGTTACACACCTAGAAAGCCATCGAGTTAGCCTAAACAAGCTAATGCGATTACAATGTTAAGTGGTGGTAAGGTAATAGATGATAAAGTTAGTAATATGATTAATAATTTCAATGTTTTGTAGATGATGTAGAAGTGAATGCAAGGAGAATTGTGTTCCCAATTATTAACACTCCAACCAATTACAAGCTTCAACCACCTTATGATCCACCTATTCCTTTTCTTAGGCGTTTGAGGCAGAACAAAGTTGTTGAAAAACCTTGCCATGGCAATGAGCAAATTTTGGCTTTAGATGTTTTCCCACAAGACAAATCATGTGAGATGTCTGGAAATCATAATGAAGGCTTAGCAAAGGAGGAGATAAAAGAAAATTCTAAAATGGATCAATTACCTCATTTTTTAAGGTACGCATCTGTAGGCAATGATTTATTCTTTTTAGTGATTATTTCTTCACCTTTTATAGGTATTGAAAAGGAAAAGCCAATGTAGCTTTAAGATCATATTGTAAAGTTTGATAGTTTCAAGGAGATGGAGTTGTCCAATGATAACAAGAGTGGTCCAAGTTAGAGGGAGTGGATAGAAGCACTAAGGAATTTTTAAGAGAGGCCTTAAACATAGTTAAAGCAACATAAGTTGAAGGAGATAAATTAGAAGATGTTGCATCAGTCAACCATATTTGGGAGCACTATCATTTTCCAAGAAATTACCAAGCATCAAGGAGCCAAAACAATGAAAAGACAAATTTCAATTTAAATATGGAAGGCCATAGTTGGGCCAAGACTTTAAATCAATCGCTTCTTCAGAGGCAACTTGACTTTTTTTTGAATTATCTTTATTTTCTTATCATTTAGCTTAGAGTTTGCTTATTTTCTTTACTATTAGGATAGATTATTTTTAATTTCTAGTTACTATGTATTACATAAGGAGGAATTCTGATTTTGGAGGATTACAAATGCTCATCCAAGTATTAAAATGATGCCAAGCTAGCTCTAGAAAATGAGGATGTGAATGCACTTCATTCAGAGAAGGCCTTGATCTTAAACTTCTTTCATTATTTCATATTGAGGACAATGTGAAGTTTAAGTCGGAGGGTGTTTTGCATTGCATTCAAGTGCATTTAGTTTTGGGTAATTTTTTTCAAATTTAGGTATAATTTTTATGAGCTGCACATTTTGAAAACTTATCTAAGAAAATCCAAGAGCAATTGTGTGTAATAGTTGAAACTGAATAGGATGACTCTCTCTCTTAATAATCATTAATATATACCGAGTTTTTTTATTACCATTGCACATGATTTAGAAGGAAGGAGAGGCACCACCTTGTGATTCATTGATTCTTATGATAAGTCTTTCTTTTTCATGAATGATAAAGTTTTTTCAAGCACATTATGTTATGACCATGAGAAGTGTATGCAAATTAATTGTTAGTGTTGTAAATTCATTGAATTATTTTGATTGACACAAGCATGTTAGAACTTGTTAGAGTATCCCTCAAGGCAAAATCCTAGATAGCATGCTTACTTGGAAGTGATCTAGGCATTCTTTGATCAGTTTGAGCCTTTCAAGCTAATCTAGTACATTCATGTTACTAGAGTCCCAATTGAGCCTTATGAAAGAATGGCATATGCAAAGCATATGAAGACCACCATTCAACTTTTCCTTCTTTAACATCATCATCAAAACCTATTTAGCCTGAAAAACCTTGTTTTACCTATTAAGAGCATATTATTTACTCATGGTTGTTTGATAGGTATGAATGAAGCAAGATAAGTTTGGGGGTGTTAAAAAGAAGTAAGCTATGTGATGAGAATGCAAAATGTCATATTTTATTCTCCTAATACTTCATCTTTTGCACCTATTTGATTCCTAAATA
>JAYJMB010069713.1:0-24346 GCA_036873735.1 Pouteria campechiana
TAATAATCATGCTATATTGGTCATTCAAGTCATATACATGACTTTACTCAAAATCATTACTTGGGTTCATGTCACTCCATTTAGTCTTCCATAGCAATTTCTTTATAAAACACTGAATATTACCTCGATTCTTCACTTTACTGTAATGCAAAAAATTTCTCCCAAATTTCAATACCATAGGTGTTACATCCTATTCCTACCTAAGTAATGCTTTGAAAAGCAAGGTGGTACAATACATTACTAATTCAATGAGATTATCAAACCTTCATTCCTTGTTCATTCCATTGTCATAACCAGAATAATTTCTCATTGAAGTCTTTCAACAACTATGTACTAATACTTATAAGTTTATGATTCCACATGTTAAATCATCTCAAAAATATCATAATCAATTAATTAAGCCTTTTCCCATAGTAATTACATCTAGATCATAGATTTTGCTCAATTACCAACATACATAAAATCCTTATCGACATGAATCATTATGTTTTATGTCTAATAAGGCTCAAAAATAGTCTAGTTCATGCTTTAATCATTCTTTCGCATCATTATTATACATAAGCTGTGAAATTCCCCAAATTTTCCATTATTGATAGCTAGTATCAAACCCTAGCTTAGTAAAATCATAATTTCTTATGCCCAAATCTTGCCAACATCATTACAAACATATATCAACTAATTATCCTTATAAAATTTGCAGCAATTCCATCATTTTTCTAAAATTTCATAATTTCTAAAACCCTAATTAACATAAAACCCAATTTTTTGGATGGGAAGAAGCAACTTACCATGTAAATCAAGCATGGCTAACCCCACAAGTGTGATTACAAGCTCAAAACCCAATGAAGCTCCTTCTAATTGCAAGAAGTCAGATTTTCTTCCTCCTTTTACCATCAAGATTGGAAAAACTTAAGCTAGAAGGGATGGTGGAAGGAGTATTCCTTTAAAACTCTATGATTTCTTGCAAAAAATGCCAAGAATCAAGCCTTGGCATGATGGGTCTCAAGGTATGGGAGCCAAGGAAGAAAAGGAAGAAAGAAAAATGAAATGAAATGGGCTAAAAAGCCTTTTCAAAAGTTGAATATTCCATTAATCCAATGTACTACCAGACTGATGTTGCAACATTAAAAACCTATGCCACCGCATCAAGTTGCTAACTGCTTGAAAATTTTGGTTTTTTGAAGTGATGTCGCAGCGATAAAATCTAGTGTTGTGGCATCCAATCTCAATGTAATGGCATCAAATTCTGATGTCGCAGCATCCCCCTTGCTGGATGCCTTAAAAAATCACATTTCTAAATTGATGTCGTGGCATTAAGAACCTATGTCGTGGCATCAAAATTCCAATGCTTGATGCCACAGCATCCACCTGGAGGATGGCCAACCTCATAGCCAGATACTATTTTGGTATTTTAAGCATATTTTTTATATATGATATCAAAATGACATGATTTTTAAGGAATTGGAACAATAAATTCAATATCTACAACTTTTATTTTAACTACCTTTTCCAAATTAGCTCACACCTATGTAAAAAATTTAAATAAAGAGACTAAAGTCAGTAATTTTAGTAATGCATTAATCATAACTTTCATATCAAATATCGAAATTAGATAATTTTTATTGAGTTAGAAATATAATTTCATGATATACAACTCTTATGTTAACCACATTATCAAAATATTCTATTATCTATATCAACAATTTATCACAAATGACCCCTTTTTCAAATTCAGTATTTTCATTATATAGTCTTCTACTCCTTTGGTTTTTCTCCATTTGTCCTTTGTTTTTCTCATATATTTAATCCCTCCTTAATCATAATATATGAACATGAAAATATCACACAAAAAATTCATAATAATGCCCTTAAATAATTAGATCAAATCATATTCAAATCACCCCATTCACATGTATATCAAATACTTATACTTAAATAATAGCTTAATATTTTTCAAATTTCTGATTAGTTCACATTCATCATAACCTTAGTAATATTTTACAACACTTTCCATATTTAAATACCTTGGGCGTTGTAAAACCATACTCATTCAATCATCTTTAGAAATTCATAAGCCCTTTTTATGTCCTTATATGCTCAATATGTGCTTTTACAAATCTATTTATACCATAATTTATGCAAATTATCAATTGAACAAATAATCCAAGAATCATATTTCAGTATTCAACATAGTATTTGATTACAAAAGAATTTTATCAATCCAAGATGGCATATTTAGGCAAATTCTGGTATTTCTAGACTAAGATTTGGAAATTATGTTCAACATCAAAGTTGTAGCCTTTTTTCTTATATTTTCAATGCATCAATAAAAGTAAGATTATGATTTTGTATGATAAATATATGGCTAGAACATTGCAGTTATCTCCAATAGCTGAAAATTAGTTTGAAATTTCACTCTATCAAAATGGCGTCAATTTGAGGCCCAACAACTCATAGAAAAAGGTTAATTCAGTAAAAGTAATAAACATAAAAGTTGTAGCCCTTTAATTTATATATCTAAGAAATCAAAAATCACTTAATTCGAAGTTCAAACAAAAAATTTATGATCAAAATATGAAAACTGCTTTAGATAATGAAAATTGCAGAAAATAGCTAGGATGAGACAGACTCATGTATTATTTGAATTTCTTCATCATATGATTTCAAGTTGCATTTACTCAAATATTATGGTTATTAATAGTAGGAATAATTGATAAAGTACAATGAAATGAGCATAAATTTTAAGCATTCACAAAGATTTGAGTTATTTTGTTAATTATTATAATCTTGGGAGTTAAGCCTTTATATTGATTATAGAAGGAATGGTTAGGCATGGAATGCCTATTCAAGACCTTAAGCGGTGAGGTTTACTAAATAGGCTTAACTATACCTTGGGATTGTAATTATATTATGGATTAGTTATTTTACAAATCCATTTAAATTTTCAGAATGATTTAGTTCAGAAATAATGAATTTGATTCAATTCAAATCTAAAGTAGTTAAATGTACATTTTAAGAACATCAAGAATGCATGGTAGTGAAATGCATATGTTCAATATACGTATCAATCAAATATATATCAAGTTTGGCAAACTTATCTCTTTTTTTACTTCCTTTTTCAATTTTTGCATTCGAGCTCATAAATGATGATGCCAATCTTGACTTTTCATTTTAGTGATCGATTTTCTTTCTTCAGCTTGAAGTTTATAGATTATGAAGATTTTTTTGATTTCTCATCATTCTTCTTCTTCTGTGTGCTCATTTCAAGCTTTTCCTGCATACACTTGAGAAATTCTTGTACTTTTTCTTTCATTAGCAAAATCAAACAAATGTGAGCTTTATGTAGCAGTTCAATCAATGCAATTCCTTTCTATCACAAAATAGTTTGCAATTAAGAATCTAGACTGCTCAATAAAATGATAAGCTCTTCATTATGTTATACAAATCATTCATTACTTAGATTCTTTGCTTTTTGTATGAGAATTTTCTCCTTTTAAGTTTTATGAATGCTGCAATTAGATTTTGCTAATTTTGGTCTATATTAAATTTATCAATAATTAAAATAGTTTCTTTGAACTAGCATATGTATGAGAAATAACTTTTTTAAAAGCTTCAAATGAATTGTATGCAAGATCAATCATTATTTTATTCTCCTAGTTCTCTCTAGAGTATTTTTTATCTTTTAAATTTGCATCATGAATTTCATTTATGCTAAACCTTAAAGTTCTATTCATGTGAACATGAAGCTATATTAGAGATAAATGAATAAAGATGACAGAATATAAAGCCATTTGAATTTAAAAATCATACCTGCACTTACCTATCCTCCTCGGCCTTAAATTCCTGTAATGTTATCTTCTTCATTCATTGTTTGAGAATCATTTTTCTTTTAGAGAAGAGACACTTGTTGTTGTTGTTTTTCTCTTTCTCTTTTTTGGGTTGCTCCCCCTTAATCCATGTGTCTTTTTCTGTTGGAGGTTGCTC
This sequence comes from Pouteria campechiana, assembly GCA_036873735.1. Lineage (NCBI taxonomy): Eukaryota > Viridiplantae > Streptophyta > Magnoliopsida > Ericales > Sapotaceae > Pouteria > Pouteria campechiana. Next base: position 3,985 of record JAYJMB010069713.1, read on the forward strand.
CTCCTTTTCTTCTACTTGGTTTCTTGCACTCAAATCAATCTCAATAATAGTTAGTTTTATTTGAGTGCAAATCAGCTTGGCTCACTTCTTCTTGTTTTGAGGATTGTTCCTCCTCAACTAGTGCTTCAACAATTTCTTCTTCTTTTTTCTTCTCTTTTTTGTATTCTTTCTTTTCTCTATCTTTTCCTACACTCATGTTCAGCTTAATAGGAAGATTAGTATCATCTTGTAGCAAATTATTTTGCCCCTTAGAAGTTACCTTTAACCTGTCTAACATTTCTTTTACACTTTTATAGGTTGAGACAAAGTTACAAATGGTGGGGCGGAGAACATATAGCAAGGCATTCATAGCTTTGACATTTTCTTATTGTGGTCTCACTTCATCCTTACTTATGCTAATGAAAATGATTTTCCATAGCTGAAGGTTATTGGCCAAAAGATGTATTTCCAATCTCCTCTTCCATTGTGCATAATTGGATCCATCATAATATGGAAGTTGGGAGGTGGGGTATCCTTCGCAGAATATAGAGGAAGATAGTATTGGGTTAGCCATGCAGATCTATACAATTATTTATGTAGCTCACTCTAATAACATTTATTGGATCCCATAGGATGGCTATACCTAAGATGGGAGGGGTGAATTGAGTATATAAAAATTCATTACTTAACCCCTATTAGACTATTTTCCTCTTTTTGTGCTTGTGTATAGTGTGATGTAAAGTGAATGATAAAACTATAAAATGCATGAAAGATAAAGTAAGTAAACAAACACACACTCAAACAACATAATTTTTACAATAGTTCAGGAATCCCATCCCTACATCCACTCTTCCAAGAGCACACACTCATTGTGTCTTGGGTTCCACTATATCCCATAAAATCAAAATACAATAATGCCCCCAACACTCTTCTAGATTCCAGATCTATGGGGCATAAACAAAGTACTCCCAGCACTCTTCTAGTTTTCATTAGCTCACCAAGAAACTCATTGGTTTCAAAAGTCACTAGCAAACTTGATGATTTTCCAAATATCACCACTAACTCTCTAGTTTTCAGACTAACTAGAAAACTAATATACTTTACAAAGTATTACAGTGAAGCACAGGGGAAGATGAAATCTTTTATAGCTCTAGTAATACAAAAGGATTTTCCCATAATGTAAGGATAATTACCATTAAGAATATGAAGGTTTAAGCTCAAGGATAGATAACTGAAGGTTTAAGCTCCTAGCCATGGTTGGAAGGTTTTGCCTAATGTTAAGCATATATCAAAAGTATTCCTTCACCACCTTGTATTGTTCCACCTTGTCTACTTGAATAGCTTGTTCATAAATTCTCGCCATTGGAGGAAGATATCTTCATTGAATATAGAGATGAAGGTAGATTAGCAGGAAAAATGTAAAAAACATTCTAAAAATCTTCCATTTGAAAACGTCATCTTCTAATTAATTCCCTTATGCTCAAATTCATTCTACAATGCCGACCTTGACAAAGAAAAAGGTGAATAGCTATTTAAGGCAATTGACGAATGAGGAGATGCTACAACTTTGACTTTGATTCATAGTTTTAAAAAAAAGATAATAAATTCTGATAAATTCAGCTGCTCTACTTTGACTAGTGCTTTATTGCATTTATCTTAAGTTAATATCAAACAAAGTCTCTTTCTAGCTAGACAGACTCTCTTCTGTAGCTAGACAGACTCTCTTTGTCTCTTACTTTATCCATAGTTGATTCTAGATGAATTTGTGCTTCTTCATTATCAAATATTTGTATTATGTTCTCTGAACTTCTTCTTCCATCTGCTTGCTTTTCATTATTTCTTGAGATTTCGAATAGAGTATTCAAACTGATGTCTTTGAGCATATTTCAAAATTACTATAACTCAAACTTTCTGAAATGTGGCAGATGGCTAGAATAAATATTTGCAGTCCTTCTCTTGGAGATTTGAATGGGTTCTTGATGTTTCATCTTTATTTAGCACTTAGAACCTTCAAGCATTTTGTTCTCCTTCAATGGATTGTCTATTTTTACCATCTAGAAAGTTGTGAACCACTTGGAAGAATATTATTGCAAAATCCAGCTGCTACAGAGTGTTGAATTTTTTATATTTGAAAACAATAAATTTTCACTGTAGTAAGTTACTATACCACACTATTATAGCAAATCAATATAGCACTGCTTTGTCTAAAGTAGGTAGCAGATGAATATCTTTATCTATTATTACTATAGTAGAGTTACAATAGCATTGTTACTATGGCAGATCTTTGTAGCACTGCTTTATCTAAATTAAGTATCAAATGAAGCTCCTTGCTTAAAAAGTTTGTATGTTAGTATTATAGCTCTTCATCTATTACTTCATTTGCTAATTGGTCGAAGCTTTGTCTATAGGTTACTATAGTAGGTTACTTAGCAAATTACTATAGCAGTTTATTTGTTACTTCATCTGCTAATTCGAACCTCATTTTCCACTTTGTCTTTTACTTCATCTGCTATTTTGTCTGAAGCTTTACTTTATCTTCCACTTTAGATAATCTACTTTGTCTTCTACTATAGCAATTCTACTTCGTTTGTCACTATACTAGTACTATAGCACAAGTACTGTAGCAAAATTACTCTAGTAGTGCACCTGCACTTGAAAATTTCTACACTTTTGCCACATTGTTAGCTTGACATTTTTTATTATATTTTCCTTTATAAATTACAATATAATGATCCATACAAAATTTTCATAAGTTGTAAAGCATGGATATGTACTTTAAATCATGATTTTGTATCTATAAGCTCATTTAAGCACTCATTCTTTTTCATTCAAGAAGATAACTCTTTAAGGTAAAACAAGGTTGAAAACAATATGGATCAATATAATTTTCCTTCTAGAATTATATCAAGATGTATATACTTTCATAAATGATATTCCAATAGAGCATGCATATTTCAAGCATATCTTTCTATATTTCAAGCTTTCTATGCTAAAAGCATCATTAGCATAAATCAAGTCTTAAGACAAGTTTTGTTATCATCAAAATAATACAATATCCCAAAAAATTTCTCAAAATAAACATGTCTTGAATGATTAGGATATTTGATTAGAAAAAGTACAATTTATGCAATGTATGTTGTGGATGCAAATCCGCAAGATGTAGAATAATTCAAATGAGTTGAATTATAAAGTGAAGATAAAATTATGTATGATTGTGTGTGGCATAAAATTGAAGTATAATCTTCAATTTTGAGTGACTAGGAGGAAACTAATATCTTTCATAAGTATGGATAAAAGTAGTGGACTCAAATAACACCTTTGATGAGAATTTGCAAAAATAAACATGTCTTGAATGATTAGGATATTTGATCTGAAAAGGTATAATTTGTGCAGTGTATATTGTGCATACAAATTCGCAAGGCATAGAATAATTCAAATCAGTTGAATTACAAACTTAAGGAAATGATGAGAATTGCATGATATTTAAAGTTTCAAGAACAAAACTCTTTATAAGGAGGGAAGTCTATAACACCTCGGTGTTAATTTTTTTGGCTTTAGTATTAATATGAATGGAAATGAATTGAAATATACTTATACAAGCTAAAGCATATATTAATGATTATAGGGTTTAATTCCTATTTATTTAAGATAATTTTGTTATGGTCTTATGTAATTATTAATGGGAAAAACGATGATTATAATCATATGGGAATGGATATATGATTTGAATTTTTATTGTTTGAGGCATAATTTTTATGCATTAGATGTTAATATTATGTGGAGAAAAGCAAGGCAAAAAGGTATAAGAAATAAAGAACCACAGTGGAGAAGAAATGAGATAAAACAATAGAGGAAAAATGGGCAACAAATTTGGTGCTGCAAACCCAAATTTGGCATCCCAGCGTTGATTGGTGATATAAATGGGTGGCCCAACTCTTTCAGCCATGTGGTTCCGTTTCTTCTTCTTCCCACACCTAAACCATAGTCCTCATGCCCCATTTTGATATGGTTTTAACTAGAAAACTAGTTGGATTAGACAAGCAACCCACTAATCATGCATTCAAACTTGAGTTTCAAGTCATTTGGACAGTGAAAGGAGGAAGAAGAAGTTGGTCTGCTGCAAAGTATGGAGGATTGGGGAAGACTAAAGTCAAAATCATGATTTATGATGGAAGCCATGTATGAAGTTCATGGTGAGTTAGTTTTCCCTCATTTAATTTCTGATATGCATAGATGGGATTTTGTAGATTGTGTGAATAGTAATTTTGGGGAAGGAATTAAGATATATTGCTATAGATTTATGGGGCAAATAATTTAATGGATTCATTATAACAATTTAGGCATGAAAAATTATGATAAATGCTAATTAGGGTTTCGTGAATAGTGGTTATATGGGGGAAATTGAAGGGGATTGTGAGGAATTTCATGGGGAGATAGGTTAGTCCCTTATTTGTAACAGTTATGGGGTGTTTCTAACATTAGACGTATGAATTGAAACCATAGGGTTCTAAGTATATGGTTTTTAAATGACAGTGCTAAAATTAAGGGCTTAATTGACTTGTGATTAAGCTTACTTATCAGTTCATGCAAATTGTGTAATAGTTATGTGATGTTGGACATGACATTTCCTTGAAGCACCATACTGAAATTGTGAGAATTAAGTGATACATATGAAATGCCTGACGAAATGCCCAGTTGAAAGGGGTTTTGTGTATAAAGCTATGTAAGCCATGAATGTTGGGATTAAGGGCATGATTGTGTTGTTCTTAAAGTTATTTACATGTTAATGGTGGTATATGATATGTAATGTGCTATAAGAAACAAAATTCCTCTGAAACACCTTGTTATAGTATTATGAATTAAGTGATGCACCATAAATGTTTGATAACATGTGCCTACAAGGAATAAGATGTGTTGTTTGACTAAATGTAAGAAGGGATCATATTTGAGATAACGTCATGAGTAAATCCATACATGTATGTTTATTTGACACAAATTAAAGTATGAAATCAATATGATTAAATTGGATGATCTAAATGAATAAATGGAATGACATGTATGAGATATTAATGAACCTTAAATGGATGTAGAAACAGATAAGATTATTTGCTGAATTGTAGCTAGTTGATGAAGTTATGTTGGAACCCTTACTGAATGTTGTAATTTCAAGTGTGTATATGTTGTGTGTAGGGTTGACTAAGCAATGAAGGAAGGTTGAATTATGGAACAAGAAGGCAAAGAGAGTGTAGTTCATTAAGGTAAGTAGGCTTTCTTTTATTGTTTTTAAATGAATATGAAGATCTCATTGTTTTATCTTGGATTATTATTGTATTTTCATGAGAATAGGTAAAGATTGTGCATAATGATTATCCCAAGAATTTGTCGAATGATGTTGATTCATCGTGATTAGGGATGAGTAAACTGGGTATCTTGGACTATTGAAATTATAATAATATTGACAATGAAGATTCAGTTAAATGAGCATCCAAAGATAATGAGGTTGACTATAGTAAAGATATGATGTTAATGATAGACAATGAAATTAGAGAGTCCAATTAATCCAAATCGTGATTATGAGGATGAGAGATAGCATTATGATCAGGTGGACTATATTACATTATCTTGAATTGGGATCAATACATTGTTTATTGTGTTAAATCTTGATTATTGGCTTCACATGTTTTAGGATGTGAACATGTTGTTTATTGATTATTGGTTTTTGTATATTTTAATTGCCTACTTACTAAGTTAGCCCAGACTCATGCCTTTTTGTTTCAATTTTTTTAGCTGGCAGGTCAAATAAAGAATCCCAGCTATGGGTTAGAGCTTATGAGCTAGGTTTGAAGAGGTTCTTTTAGTGGTAATTGTGTATTTGTATGACTATAATTAAATGATTTCTATTGATGTATAAAAGAGATGTATTAGCATGTCATACTAGTTTTTGTATGATGTTGTAATTATAATAGACCTATATGATCATAGTGAGATGTATTGCCATCATGATAGTGACAGTCTACTAGTATAATATCCTTGATGCTACATTTATCTTTTGTGTTTGTGACAGTCTTACCATTTTTGATGATTTGCCATAACTTATAATCAGCAGATATCAAGAAATTTTGCATGCTCATATTTCAATACCCATAATTGGTACCATCAAAGAATGGGGGTCTGAAGGTTAATTGTCCTTCAGTCGTGATGCTTTGGAATGTATTGGCCATAGGGAGGGATCACTTCAAGTAGTTTAAAAATATCCGGTTATCAAGAGTAATTGTTGAAGCCTACTCTAATACCAATTGTTAGTCCCACTCAAATGGTGACTTTAGCCAAGATAAAAATTAAAGTGCTGAAAGAATGAAAAATAGATCATGTAACACTAGACAATTGGATTTTAATTATGGTTCCACCCAACATGGTACCTACTCCACTCTCTAAGTCAACCTCAATTGCTATACCTAGGATCCAATAATCATCTATTACTTTTACAAGCTCACCAACAAACTTTACAAATTGCGGTTTCTAAGCACACCAACAAACTTATACAACTATTAGTTTCCAAGTTCACCAACAAACTTTTATAATTATTGGATTCCAAGCTAACCAATAAACTTATACACAGCCAGCAAGCGCCTTGCTTGCTACCTCAAACAAAGAACGATATACAATAAAAATGCCTCTTACACAGGCTGATTTGTACACAAATAAAAGTGTAAAAGAAATAAATGTATTGTAATAAACATATCAAACTCCAAAAGTTGTTGCAAAGATGTTATTTGAATGCAAATGGCATTTTGCTCAATGGAGTTGGAAGAACAACTTTAATGTTTGAGTAAATGCTCTTGTTTGCTTCTCTTACTTGTCTTAACTCTTCTAACTCTTTTTTTTTTTGGAATGACCTCTCTTTACTCATTTTAAAATGGGATTCAAAATTTTCCCATTGGAGAAAATGATGTTCATTAATTGTGACCTAATCATCAAGATTTTTTGCCCGTTAAAGTGTTCTCACGGGTTCTCATTTTATGAAGGCTTCTAGCATTGTCCGAAGATATAATTTCAAACTGAGTGAATCATTTAGTTTGCAATAGACATAACTTGGCTTTATCCGAAAATGCTTCACTGTATCTAAAGTTAAATTTTGGATTAAGAAGAGGCATGAATTGCTTTGCTTGCAGAGAGAACTCTGACTTTGTCCAAGGATGAGTTGGCAGTGTCTGAAGTTAAATTTTGTACTGACTGATCCTAGAATAGCAATGTCCAAAGCTTGGAGTTTAGATTTTCAGACTTAGACTTTTTGAGACACATTGGATAGACTTTAGCTATGTTCAAAATTGGTATTGAATTTCCAACGTTTTGACTTCATACTTCACTAGTGTCCGAACTTAGCTCCACAGTGTTCAAACCTTTGTTTGAGTCTAGAATTTGGCTTTAGTTTGTTCGAATAGCATTTCTCTTCTTGTGAAGTATGTTTTTGAAGTCACGTTTGTGTTTGAACTTAGGCATTAATCTACTTGGTTTTAGCAGCGATTTAGAATGCACCCAAAGTGACTTTAATGCTTGCATATGATGCCTACTATACTCTTTGAGCATTTACATTTTCTTCCTTTGATACATGATAAATCTTGTCTCTAATTTTATCTTGTATACACTGTCCACTTTTAGTTATTTTCTTAACATATTATTTCTTATTATACACTTGGAGATGATAGTTAGTAATTTAACCATTCACTCACATGATTTTTGCTCATCATCAAAACTTAGTAGGTTAAACACATTCATCATCAAAATCAATCCAACTAAAGGAGGTTTGATTCAATAAGTGGGAGCGACATCTTGCAAAGTGGGAGTGTACCATCACTTGGTTCACAAGATCAATAAATATAGAGAAGAAAACATGGACTTGTTCTTCATCATCGCTTTGAAATTTAAGGAGAGTTCTGTTGGTTCCAAAGATTAGGTAAAAACCCAAGAGGGGAGGGGTGAAATGGGTACTTAAAAATTACTGCTCAACCCCTTTAGGATCAATAGTCTTTCAAGCAATCAATCACTCAATCAACTAAAGCACACGTAAATAAGACATAGATTTTTATAGTGGTTTGAGTAAACACCCTACTCCACTCTTCCAAGAACACTTTCCTCATAGCGTATTGGCTTCCACTATTCCTAATAGTAGAAATACAATAGTGCTCCTAGCACTCTTCTAGATTCTAGCTCTAGGAGGCATAAACATATTGCTCCTAGCACTCTTCTAGATTCTAGCTCTTGGGGGGCGTATTCACAGTGCTTTGAATCTCTTCTAGATTCTATTTATAAGGGTCATGAATAAATAGCTCTTGTCTACACTTAGACAGTCATAACTCTTCTTGAGTCTAGTCTAAACTACTAGCTCAAAGAATTTACAAAGAATAAATATTAGAAGTTGAAGCACAGGTATTTCATAATAAGCATAGGGAAAGGTTTCTGAAAATTAAATGCAAAAGTAAATGATCTTCCCAAAAGGTGGTCAAGAGCTTTCAAAGAAAGTTAAGGAAGGTTTTAATGCAAGGCTCTTGACTCTTGAAAAATAGCAAAAGGTTTAGCTCAGATCAATAAATTCTCTTAAGAGGATTTTGAATATTTTCCTTAATGCTTCAAGTTATTTTCTCTTGCTCCAACGATGCTTCATTTATAGCTGCTTTAAATTCCAACCATTAGTGGTAGGTGAGCTCTATTAATGATAGAAGACCATTCTGATTAGCATATTTGAATTCTCTGGCTTTTGCTTAATCCTTGTCTGTTGAAATTCCCATAGTGCTGACCTTGGAGAAGATGATTTTTTAGTTTTTTAATAAGCTTTGGTTGAGGTATTGCTACAATGGATGACTCTTTCATCAACATGGAAAGGGCATTATTAATGCTAAATGAAGACCAATGATTTAGCTTTACCATTGTTCATCTTTTACTTATGACACACGAAGTATCTGTCTAGCTATTCATCAGACAAAGTTCCTATTTATCTTTCATAAGTAGCAAACGAATCATGGAGATGTCATTTCATCATATCATCTGATGGGTTGTCTATTGTAAGTAATAGATAGATGCAGATGAATTATCCTTTCTAGTGCTTTATCTTGTGGATTATCTACTGAAATATAGAAGCATGGATGATTTGTTTCTTCACCACTTCATTTGTTGAGTTATCTATTGTAAGTAACATACAAAATGTTGGAGCATAGATGGATTTCCTTCATTGCGTCATTTGATGGGTATTTTTTTATAAGTGACAGACTAAGCATTGAGGCGCATATGAATTTTATTCATTGCTTTGTTTGTTAGGTTGTCTGTTATAGATAATAGATGAGCTTAATTGAAAAGACAAACGTCATTGCTCTGCCATATGAACTTTTTACTCTGCCATATGACCTTCACTTCTCCACTTTGTCTGTTCATAGTAGACCATTATTGGCTCACTTATGATAGATGAAGTCTTTGCTTTGCTATATGATCTTTCATTGCTATACTGGAAGATCTACACTTCTCTACCTTTGTCCATTCTCAACAAACAACCATTAGCTTAACTATGGCTTTCTTAAGATAAACAAAGCCTGTTGTATACACACTACATCTGTTAGATATAATCTTCCATTTCGATAGACGAATGGAAATAATTGAATCATTTTCATTTGTGCTTTGTCTACAATGACACTTTGTCTTTTAATTCTTTACTTGCCCAAGCCTTGAAGCCTTGGAATATGTTTTGTGTTCATATTTTGTAAGACCTGCAACTTGATTCTGCATACTAAAATCTTGGCAACAACCACTAGTACATAATCTTTAATCAAGTTTTGTTTGTTATCAAAACCATGCATTTGTACCAACATTCTCCCCCTTTCTAATGATGACAAAACTTGATTAAAAATTATCTCATAAAAGATAATCTCCTCCTGAATGTATGTAGTCTAAAAATGTTGCAAAGTTTAATCATTTCTCAAGTTGCCATCTTCTGACATTTCCCTTATCTTCTCATATATATATATATATATATATTCTCCTCTTGATTATTTAAAGATTATGCATTTTTATATTCCCTTTTTGAGATAATTTGCATATTCTTTCTCCCTCTTTTTGTCAAAAGCAAAAAAAAAACACCCACCCCCAGTAAGTATAGGCCAAACATAAAGAGATAAACAAGCAAAGATGTTATTTCATTTCATTTTAGTATAAGCAAAGGTACAAAGTAGATTGACCTAGATACAAACATTCTAAGTTTGGGGAGACAGAGCAAGAGATTATGGTGGACCTTGAAGGAGGGGTCTCTACACAATGGGGAGATATGCATCCAAAACTTGAAGAGGTTTTTACAAGTGTGAGAAACCAAGGTTTTGGATGGTGGATGGGAAGATGAGGGGTTAGAGATGGATGTACTATACTTGATTTTTCCATTCCCCTCCTCTTCAAACTCCCAAGATGATGGTAATATGTGAATTAGGGCTATCTGACAGTGATGAGATTGAATAATAAAGCCTACAAAAGCTAGAGTTTGAAGAAAAATGCTTCTACTAGATAGGCAGAGACAAGAGCATTATCATCCCTTCACGAAAACAACTGAAGAATCAGTGGTTGATTCTTTAATCCCTACCATGCACTTGTCTTCTCACTATGCTTGTTTCTAAAGTGGTCTTCTGTGAGATGCTTCAGCTTTGTGGTGTAGAGAAGGATTGTGATTTAAGGATTAAAATAGATTGAATGTGGGGGCTATACAAGTAGTTGATATGATATTTTGGAAAAAGAGAATAACTTATGCTAAAATAGAGTCAGATGTAATAACAATAGCTGTAAATTGATCATGGCAAGAAAACTAGTTGTATTTGACCTCGAAAACCAAGATTTAGATGAAGTGAGAGTGGAGTACTGTAGAGAAATAACTAACTTCATCTGAGACAAAGTTTAGTCTTATGAAGGCATATTCAACATTACAGTTTCAGGTAAAATTTTATTCTCAAATGATCACATTAGTTATGCCTAATTCTCTTCTAATGTTGCAGAAGGTGTCTAAGGGTAGTGGATTTGTGAAAATTTCAACAAGTTGAGCATTTTTTGGCACATATTCTAGCTATATATCATGTTTTTTTACATGATATCTAATAAAGTGATGCTTAATTTCTATATGTTTGGTTCTCGAATGTAAAACAGGGTTCTTCGTCAAGCATATTCCACTAGTATTGTCACATTTGATGGGTATGTCTCTATAGCTTATCCATTATTGAGAAGATGTTGTTTCATCAACAGTGATTGAGGGCAACAACTTCTAGCTACTATATATTCGACCTTACTATAGAGAGAACAACACTAGTCTGTTTTTTACAGAACCATGATATTAGACTATTTCCTAGGAATTGACAGGTTCTACTAGCACTTCTTCTATCAACTCTGTATCCTCCAAAGTCAGCATCTAAAGATCTAATGAGTTCAAAACTAGTTCCCTTGGGATAATAGAGTCCTGGATTTAGTGTGTCAACTAGATACTTAAAATTTTGTTTCATTACAGTAAGATGAGATTCTCTAGGATAGGACTAAAATCTAACACATAGGCATACTCTAAAGAGAATACCTGGTATAGATGTAGTAATATAAAGAAGAGATCTAATCATACTTCTATATTATTTTTGATCTATAAGTTTAGCCTTTTTATCTTTGTCTAGCCTTGTTGGTGTGCTCATTGGAGTGCTTGCTGCCTTAATTTCTTCCATTTTGAACTTCTTTAGCATCTCTCTAGTATGCTTGAATTGGCAAATGTAGTTTCCATCATCCATCCTTGTGCTTGATTTGCAATCTAAGAAAGTAGTTTAATTCTCCCATCATACTTACTTCAAATTTAGTCTATATGATCTTTGAGAGATCTTGACAGATTTTTTCATTAGTAGCTCCAAACATAATGTTGTTCACATAAATTTGAACTTTCAAAATATCCTTATCAATATTTTTGATAAACAAGGTAGTATCAAACTTTCCTCTCTTGAATTTATGATCACTTAAGAATTTGCTCATCCTTTCATACCAAGCATTTGAAGCTTGTCTCTAACCATATAATGCTTTGGTGAGCTTATAGACATAATCTAGTTGATTATCATTTTCAAAACTAGGGGGTTGCCCTACATCCACTTCTTCACTTAAATATCCATTTAGAAATGTATTCTTTATATCTATCTGAAATAACTTGAAGTTCTCATAGGATGCAAAAGCGAGTAGCATTCTAATAGCTTCTAATCTAGCTACAGGGGCATATGATTCTTCAAAGTCAATTCCTCCTTAGCAACTAATCATGCCTTGTTTATTACAACTAACCTAATCTCATCCAGTTTATTTTTGAATACCCATTTAGTTTCAATCATATCAACATTGGTACTAATTCTCATATTTTTTTCCTCTCAAACTGGTTAAGCTCTTCTTGCATTACTATGATCCAATTTTCATCATTCAAAGCTTGATTAATGTTAGTTAGTTCTATTGTAGAAATGAAAGCATAATAACCACAAACATTTTGCATAGACCTTCTTGTTTTCACATTATCATATACATTTTCTAAGATTTATTTTCTAGGATGAGCAGTAATAAATCTCAAATTAATAGGAGGTTGATAGGGAATGTTATCTACTCTTACCTTTTCTTCATTTTCTAAACTCTGTGTGTCTTCACTATTTATGTCATCCTCCTGATCCTTCAATTTGAGCTTCTTCATATTTGTTACAGCTTCATCTGCATCACTATCACACTCCTTTCTTAGGGTTATATTTTCTTTATCAAATTTAAAATGTATGGACTCTTCTACAACCTATGTTTTCTTAATGTAAACTCTAAATGCCCTACTATTGAAAGAGTAACCAAGAAAGATAGCTTCATCACTTTTTGTATGAAACTTTCTAAGATTATCTTTTCCATTGTTCAGCACATAGCATATAGCATAAGCATCTAAAGGGATGGAAATATGAGATGTTTGGTTTTCTTCCTTTCCAAAGCTTATAAGGGGTTTTCTTTAAGATTACTCTTATGGTAGCCCTGTTCAGCACATAACCAGCTGTACTAACTTCTTCTCCCTAGAATCTTTTAGACAATTTACTTTCATTTAGCATGGTTCTTGCCATTTCCTAAATTATACAATTCTTTCTTTCCACAACTCTATTTTGGGGAGGAGTTCTGGGGAATGAGAAACTATGGTGAATTCTTGTTTCATCACAAAAATCAATGAATTTTCTGTTCTCAAATTCACCACCATGATTACTATGGATGGATACAATTGACATTTGTGTCTTATTTTGAACTACCTTTGAAAATGTATAAACCATTAAAAATGCTTTATCTTTGCTAGTCAAGAGAATTACCCATGTAAATCTAGAATAGTCATCCACTATTACATGTACATCTTTTTTTTCCTCCAAGGGTGACTATGTCTAATGGTCCAAATAGTTTCATATGCAATAGTTCTAATGGTCTGGATGCAGATACTTCATTTTTAAGATGAAAGGACACTTTGGTCTATTTTGACAATTAACAGGATTTGTATGTTTGATTTTTGTCATAGTTTAATTTTGGTGGACCAATCACAAGATCCTTTTTCCATAAAGATTTGATATTTGACATATTAATATGTTCCATCCTCTTATGCCATACCCATGAATCATCCTTGACTATAATTAAGCATTTTCCTATTATATCATCTATCTGTACTAGATAAATATTTTCATGCCTTTTTCCACTGAACAGTAAATCATTGCCTATACTGAATGCATTACATGTATATGGTTTAAACACAACTTTTTGACCCTTGTCACATAATTGACTGATACTTAGCACATTATGCTTGAGTCCTTCTACATATAATATATCCTCTATGCATGCATTGAATATACCATAAATTTGTGACAGATAAAGTCTTGCTTCTGCCATGCGATCCTTACTTCTCCGCTTTGTCTGTTGACAGTAGATGATTATTGGCACACTTAGGATTGACGAAGTCTTTGATTTGCCACACAATCCTTTTATTGCTCTACTAGAAGATCTTCACTCGTTTGTCTATTCTTATTAGATGACCATTGGCTTAACTGTGGCTTTCTTATGATAGACGAAGACGGTTGTATGCATACTATTTTGCATTCGTCAGATAATCTTCTACTTTGACAGACAAATGGAAATAGCTGAATCCTTTTCAATTGTCCTTTATCTATTAGTGATACTTATTCTTTTGCTTCTTTATTTGCCTATGCCTTTTCAGCATGGAATATGTTTCATGTGGTCAATTTTCTTAAGACCTGCAACTTGATTCTACATGTTAAAATCTTGGTAATAACCATTGGTACTTAATCTTTAATCAAGTTTTATTTATCAGTTAAACCATGTCTTTATATCAACATCACACTCCTTTCTTGGGGTTACATTTACTTCATTAAATTTATTATATATAGACTCTTCTACAACCTGTGTTTTGTTAATATAAACTCTAAATGACCTACTATTTGAAGAGTAACCAAGAAAGATAGCTTTATCGCTTTTTGGATCAAAATTTCTAAGGTTGTCTTTTCCATTATTCAGCACATAACATGACCATCCAAAGGAATGAAAATATGAGATATTTGATTTTCTTCTTTTCCAAAGCTGATATGGTGTTTCCTATAAGATTGCTCTTCTGGTAACCCTATTCAGCACATTGCAAGCTGTACTAACAGCTTCTCCCTGAATCGTTTGGACAATTTACTTTCATTCAACATAGTTCTTACCATTTCCTGAATTGTTTGCTTCTTTCTTTCCACAACTCCATTTTATTGAGGAGTTCTGGGGGATGAGAAACTATGGTGAATCCCTTTTTCATCACAAAAATCAATAAATTTTCTATTTTCAAATTCACCTCGATGACCACTACAGATAGACATAATAGACATTCATTTTTCATTTTGAATTAGCTTTGAAAATGTATAAAATATTAAAAATGCTTCGTCTTTGCTAGTCAAGAGAATTACCCATGTAAATCTCAAGTAGTCATCCACTATTATATATACATATCTTTTTCCTCAAAGAGTGACAATGTTTGATGGTCCAAATAGGTCCATATGCAATAATTCCAGAGGTCTAGATGTAAATACCTCATTTTTAGGATGGAAAGATACTTTGGTCTATTTTTACAATTGACAGGATTTATATATTTAATTTTTGTCACAGTTCAATTTTGGTAGACCAATCACAAGATCCTTTTTCCACGAAGATCTGATATTTGACATATTGATG
This sequence comes from Pouteria campechiana, assembly GCA_036873735.1. NCBI lineage: Eukaryota > Viridiplantae > Streptophyta > Magnoliopsida > Ericales > Sapotaceae > Pouteria > Pouteria campechiana. Next base: position 19,216 of record JAYJMB010069713.1, read on the forward strand.
TATCTCATCCTTTTATGCCATACTCATGGATCATCTTAGACTGTAATTAAGTATTTTCCAACAATACAATCTAGTTGTACTAGATAAATATTTCCATGCTTTTTTTGTTGAACAATAGATCATTGTCTATACTGAATACATTATATGCAGATGGTTCAAACACAATTTTGTAACCCTTATCACATAATTGACTGATATTTAGCAAATTCTGCTTGAGTCTTTCTACATATAATACATCCTCTATGCATGCATTGAATAAACCATAAATTTTACTTATTCCTCTGATGAGGCCTTTGTCATTATTTTTGAATGCTACAGTTCCTCCATTTATCGGTTTCCATTCTTTGAATAGCTTTTTATTCCAGGTCATATGTTTCAAGCAACCACTATCCATTAACCAAGCATTGCCAAATGTAGCTTTGAGACTTACCTGCACTCAAAGCAAGTTTTGTCCTTAACTCTTTAGTACCCAAGTATTGGGTCTAATAATGTTTGTGGAATTGTGTGTGCAAGAAGCTTGTGTATAATCCTTGCATTTCCATCTCATCTTTGCACATTTTACTTGCATCTTTTTGGCATGGTAATCACAAACTTTATGTCCAAATTTATTATAAAAATAATAAATATTTAAAATTTTACTAGGTACATTATATTCCACTAGTTTCTTTACCCAAGGATAACCCATGAACTTTCTAATGTTTGGATAGTTTTCCCTTTCTTTTGTGAGGTTCACTTCCTTGGATCATCCAACAAATTTCTGTGAGTTTTCATCATCTAACTATTCATAATCAAGTCCCTTTTTTCTAGTTTGACCGGTCCTTCTCATGAAATTGGCCATAGATTCTCCTGAATTAGAGAATTTCCTCAACATACTATTAAATATTTCTATCTCCTTCTTCATGTTTTTAATCTCTTTTTGTAGAGATAGATTTTTTCTACCAAAATAGAATTTACTTTGATAGTTGCATCAAAGTGTCTTTTCTTTTGAGTAAGCTTTCGGCCAAGTGATTCAAACTCACTGAAGAGAGAGTTGTATGATTATTGTAACTCATCAAACTTTTTACATTTAACACAAGTGCTATTTAAGCTTGAAGAGTCAGAACTATAAGAGTAGGAGGAGTTTACCACTATCTCCAGCTCCGTTGTGCGTTACTCCTCAATGGTGATTTGATCTATTGATTCATTTTCCATCTTAACCATGTAGCATATTCTTGCAAGGTGTCCAACTTCATTGTCACCTTTCCCACTCGAGCTTGTTCTTAATGAGTCTTCATCATTCACAGACATTCCTCTAGCTTAGTTTCTTGAAGACTTCTTAAAGTATTTCTTTTCTTTTCTTTCATCTTTCTCATTCATATTTACTTTTTCTTCATTAGGATAGTCAAGAGACATGTGTTTGATTCCTCCATATCTATAACATGTAGGGAGATCCTTCTTTCTTTAAGCCATTTTCTTCTGCTATCAAGGCTATCTCCTCAAGGTGCTGCCTCTACTGCTTCTTGCAAACTTTTTGGAATTTGTGACCAACATGACTATATCATCTTTAAATTGTGATGTTGGATCACCGTTGCTTTCTTTGGTCACTTTGAGAGTAATACTTTTCTTTAGCTTTGTTGCCTCCTCTCTCTCACTTCTGATCATCTCGTGTGACATCAATGAGCTGATGAGATCATCCACTAGAAGAGTGTTGAGGTCCGTTGCTTCCTCTATTACTATGACCTTTTGGTTCCACGATTCTGGTAGCCCCCTTAGTAGCTTCATTACCTGTTCAGAATTTGCGAATTCTTTTTCCAATCCTTTTAAAGTGTTAGTAACTTTGAAAAAATGAGCATACATTTTTGATATACTTTCTCCTTCTTTCATTCTAAAATTCTCCATTTCTCCTATAAACATATTTATTCTAGTTCCCTTGAGTTGTCAGTATGCTTTATATATAGATATTAATTTATCCAAAATATCTCTTGTAGTAGTAAAAGAGGATACTCTATCAAACTTAGATGAAGATAGTCCACAAAATAAAATTTTCATAGCCTTTGCACTATTCTGGACTGAAGTGGTTTCCTCTTTAGTCCATGTATCTACTTAAGTAGTGAGAAAAGTGATTCCAACTTTAATAGCCTCCCAAGACTCCATATTATTAGCTATAATGAATTGGTTCATCCTCAACTTTCAATAAGCAAAGTTGGTTCTATCAAATAGAGGTGGCCAGGTAGACAATTGCCCCTGGGTGAATATTTGTACTGAAGATGATGGGTTTGCCATTAAGTCACTATAATTGTTTATGTAATCTGCTCTGATACCACTTATTAGTCCTGAAGATTAGGCAAAAACCCAAGAGGGGAGGGGTGAATTAGGTACTTAAAAATTATTACTCAACCTTTTTAGGATTAATAGTCCCACAAGCCATCAATCACTCATTTAACTAAAGCATAAGTAAATAAGACATCCAATTTTTATAATGGTTTAAGTAAACACTCTACTTCACTCTTCCAAGAACACTTTCCTCTTAGTGTATTGGCTTCCACTATTCCCAATAGTAGAAATACAATAGTGCTCTAAGCACCCTTCTAGATTCCATCTCTAGGGAGCATAAACACAGTGCTCCCAACATTCTTTTAGATTCTATCTCTAGGGGGTGTATTCACAGTGTTTCCAATACTCTTTTAGTTTTTAGCTCTAGGGGGTGTGAATAAATAGCACTTGTCTATACTCAAACAATCACAGATCTTCTTGAGTCTAGTCTCAATCACTAGCTCAAGGAATTTGCAAAAAATAAATATCAAAAGTTGAAGTATAGGAATTTCACAATAACCATAGAAGAAGGTTTCTGAAAATTAAATATAAAAGTAAATGATCTTCCTAAAAGGTGGTTGGGAGCCTTCTAAGAAAGTTGAGGAAGGTTTGAATGTAAGGCTTTTGACTCTTGAAGAATAGCAGAAGGCTTTTGACTCATTTGTTTGATCATCATTTAAAATAAGTTATTTAATTTTATTCATCATCAAAATCAAGCTTGGTAAAGGGGTTAGACTTAACATTCTCCCTTTTTTTGATGATGACAAAATATTTGAGTGATAAACTTTCATAAAAAAAAAATTTAGAATATGCAATGTATGCAACATGCTTCTTAGTGGGGCTCCCCCTGCATGGGTAAGCTCCCCCTAAGTATGTGTACCCTAAATGTTTAAAAGATTATTTCACTTTTTTCTTGTGTGATAACATTTCTTATCTTTCTCCCCCTTTTTGTCATAATCAAAAAGAATATAGTAAAAGGGAATAAGTAAGAGATTGCATTATCATGATAAAACTTTGTACATCAAAATGGAATTTCACAATTATATACCAAAGTATATTAGAATAGAAAAATACATCATTGTAATTTAAGATAGAGTAGAAAAGCATATGGCAATGAAGTAACATAAAAGAAATGATGTAGTCAAAAAAAGATGAGTTTTTTTAAATTATAGTAGTCAGTTTTTTGGTTTTCTGTTGTATATTCTTGGTTTTGGAGCTAGTTTGGGATAATTCACCCATATTTAACAATGAATTTATTTGAATTTGAATGATAATTCTCTGGGTAGTTGGGTTTTTTGGAAGGAGCAAAACTTTTATTATGGTATAACAGAAATTCTATCCAACACTGAATCTAAACAGAGTTTTTGAATTAATGACCTTAGAGGTTTTGAGGTGTTTTACACAGAAGAGATTTCGAGATGCAAAAGTTCTGTGTGGGCGAGAGCTTAGTCAGAACTTCTATGTTAATAATCTTAGAAGTTCTGAGTAGAGTATGCAGAAGTGATTTTTAACATGCAGAAGTTCTGGAGCTATCAAACCCATAATTCAAAAGTTTTGAGGAGGCATCACAAAACTTCTATAATGAGTAAAAATATTTTTGAGCTTTTAATGAAACCTTTGTGTGATTTCTGATGAACTCTTAGTACTTTGATAGAATTTTTGAGTTACTTCTGATTCATTTTGAGCAATGTAATAGAGTTTCTGAGTTAATTCTGAAGTATTTTAAAAAGAGTTTAGAGATTTTGAACTGCTTTTGAACGTTATTTTAGAATTTTTGATATACTTTTGGATTAATTTATTTAACATTTATGAATGTTTTTAAGCATTTAAACATTAGGATTGCATATGTACTTTATGCAAATGGATCAATTACACCAAGTTCTCTTCTAATTTTACAGAATCTATCTAGAAGAGGTTTTGTAAAAATGTTTACTAACTGATTTTCAGTTAGTACATATTCTAAACACACGTTATTATTTTGTACATGGTCTCTAATAAAATGATGTTTGACCTTTATGTGTTTAGTCATTGAATGTAGTACTAGATTCTTTGTCAAATTTATTACACTAGTATTGTCACATCTAATAGAAGTATCAATATATTTCAACACATAATCATTAAATCATTGTTTCATCCACAAAATCTATGCACAACAATTACCTACAACTACATACTCAGCTTCAATAGTTGATAAAGCAACAAATGTTTATTTCTTTGAGAACCATGATATGATTATGCTTCCAAGAAATTGACATGTTCTAGAGGTACTTTTTTTGTCTACTTTGTATCTAGCAAAATCTAAGTTAGAGTACTCAACTAATTCAAAGTTTGAACCTTTTGGGTACCATAGTCAAAGATTTAGAGTATTTAATAGGTATCTAAATATTCTTTTAACAACAATTAGATATGATTCTTTAAGATCTGACTAAAATCATGCACACATTCATACACTAAACATAATATATAGTCTACTTATAGTTAAATATAAAAGAGATCCTATCATGCTTCTATATAATTTCTGACAGATAGATTTACCTTTTTCATCCTTATCCCTTTTGATAGTTGTACTCATTGGTGTGGTTAATGGCTTTCCTTCTTTTAAATCAAATTTCTTTAGTTCTTTGGTGTATTTTTCTTGGAGAATAAAGATTCCTTCCTTCATCTATTTTACTTGAAGTCCCAGAAAGAAGTTCATCTCACCCATTAAACTCATTTGAAATTCTTCCTATATTACTTTAGAAAAGTCTTGACAAAATTTTTCATTAGTTGCACCAAATATAATATCATCCACATAAATTTGAACAATTAGCATATTATTTTTGTCATGCTTAATAAAGAG
>JAYJMB010069724.1:0-24343 GCA_036873735.1 Pouteria campechiana
GAGCTTCTACTAGCCTCCTCTTTAATTCCTGGAATGCTACCTCACATTGATCATTCCATTTAAACTGCATTCCTTTATGAGTCAACTGTGAAAGAGGTACGGCTATAGTAGAGAATCTCTCAACAAATCGGTGGTAATAACCCACCAATCCCAGAAAATTGTGAACTTCTGTTACTATAGTAGGTCGGGGCCAGTTCACCATAGCTTCAATCTTATGTGGATCTACAGAAATACCAGCTTCTGATATAAAATGTCTCAAAAATGTTGCACTGTTCATCCAGAAGTCGAATTTCTTTAACTTGGTATACAACTTTTCTTCTCTTAGTCACTACAAAACTAATCTCAGGTGAGTTTCATGCTCCTCTTTACTTTTGGAATAAATCAGGATGTTGTCAGTAAATATAATCACAAAGTGATCTAAATATGGTCTGAATACCCTGTTCATGAGATCCATGAAGACTGCTAGAGCATTGGTCAATCTGAATGGCATTACTAAGAATTCATAGTGTCCATATTGGGTTCTGAATGTAGTCTTCGTCACATCTGTTGGCTTAACCTTCATCTGATGATAGCCCGACTAAAGATTAATCTTTGAGAACACAGTAGCCCCTTGCAACTGATCAAGCAAATCATCTATATGAGGCAATGGATACTTATTCTTGATCGTCACCTTATTGAGCTGCTGATAATCAATGCATAGGCACAGACTACCATCCTTCTTCTTCACAAACAGGATGGGAGCAACCCAAGGTGACACACTAGGGTAGATAAATCCCTTATTCATCAACTCTTGCAACTGCGCCTTCAATTCAGCTAGTTTCACTAGTGTCATTTTGTGTGGTGCTCTGGATACGAGTTCTGCCCCAGGCCGAAGGTCAATATTGAACTTGACTTCCCACTCAGGAGGTAATCTACATAGTTCTCCTGGAAACACATCTGGAAAGTCTCTCACAAAAATCAAATAAGCTTCATGCCCCTTCCGCATTAAATTGAGAGCTCTCATAGCAGAAATCAACTTGGGAGCTTCTCTTGTAGATGAACTCTGAAAAGTGATATCTATGTTATTAGGAGTCTTCAAGATCACCTGTTTGGTCTTGCAATCTATCTTGGCTTTATGCTTAGCCAGCCAATCCATCCCCAATATAATATCTAGTCCTTCCATGTTTAATACTATCAAATCAGCATAGAAATATCTGCTTTCAATTACAATGGGAATGTCATAACATTTTTCAAAGGCCATACTAACTACCTTTAGTGGTCTGAAGACCTCTACCAATTGACGCATGGGATGTGTAGACATGCCAGCTTTATGAGCAAATGCAATGGATACAAAAGACTAGGAAGCACTGGGATCAAATAAGACATATGCCATATAGTTGCAGAAGAGAAGATTACCTGTAACCACAAGATCCATTATCTGTGCCTCTTGCACTGTGGTAGCCTGTACAACTGCTATAGTTTGGGGTCTTTGCTCTGCAAATTGCCTCCCTGGCATTACATACGTCCCACGACCTCAGCCTTTCATCTGTGGGCCACCATGCTCAGGCTGGGGAGGTACCCTAGAAGCAACACTCTCACTCTTCCCTTGAAGAGTGGCACAATGCAGTCTAATGTGGCCTGGCTCGCCACACTGATAACAAACAATCGGTCTCTTCTTCTCTGTTCCCCGTGGCTTATTGGCTATCTGACTTGGCTCTCTAGACTAAATAGGGGTCCGCCTAGTAGGCTTCCTTCTCTCTCTCTTCAAAACAGGACAATCCGGCTGGATATGTCTAGGCTGGCCACAATGATGACATGTCTTCTTAGAGGTGACTCCACTGCTTTGCTCAGTTCGAAGCTTCTTTCTCTGCCCCGAATCACTAGTCTTGGCGCGTCACCTCTCTTGGAGTTTCTGGCTCTCTTCTTCTTCCCTCTCTACTATTCTGGCCTATTCCAGGATATCTTCATATTTAGTCAACATAAACAGGGCCACATTCTGCTTGGTGCTCCATCGTAGACCCTCTTGAAATTTTTGGGCTGCCTCTGCGGAGTCTACTTGGGCCCATGGTACAAATCGGGCCAAGGAGCGAAACTGCTCATCATATTCTGCCATAGGTCTCCTCCCCTACACTAGTATCATGAACTCGGTCATCCGTTTTGCTCTCTCACTAGCAGGTACATAATGGCAAAAGCGCCTATCTCTAAACTCTTCCCATGTCAAACCAACTCCTGTAGCTGGCAAGGTCACTCTCTCTGTCTTCCACCAGAGTTCGGCCTCGCCCTCTAACTGGCAGACATCATACAACACCTTGTGCTCCTCTGGACACTGCATATAGGTGAACACCTTCTCCATCCCAGAGATCCAGTCATCCATGACCCTGTAGTCGCTCTGGCCTCTAAATACTAGAGGCTTCATATTGTGGAAGGCCTTCATGTTTAGCCCTAGAATTGGGTGCCCCTATAATGTCTGGCCCACTATCAACTCTGGCTCATGGGTTGGTCTCCCAGTGGGTGCAACAATATGAGTAGGCTCATTTGTCGGTCTCCGCTGAGCCTGTATGAAGTCCTGCACTGTTTGGGTGAGGTTGGCTACCATTGCCATCACAGTAGCAAACTCGGGTCTAGCTCCTAATACTATACCACCGGCCCCTACTGGCTCCTGTACAGTCTCTGGCTGCTATAAAATAACCTCTTCTTCTGCCTCATTAAAGGTTGGCCTTGAGCCACTGCCTCTAGCTGGCTGGCTCTGCTCTCTCTTATCATCTTTAATCACCACACCTGTGTATCGGGATTGAGTGGTTCACCTTGGTGGCTCCTCCTCCACCATGGGCGCTTTGCCCTTGTCCACTTGCCTCTTGGGTGCCATTACTGCACAATATCACATTTTCTGGTCATATATCTACATAAATATATTTCTAAGTCATACACTTACATAATCATACTTGCTCAAGTTCAATGACTCAAAATGAAAGGTTCATTTTCACAGGCTAGACTAACACTCCCCCATGTTTCTAAAAAATATTAATGCAACCTAAGCATGTCATTACTTAATGATTTGATAGTTATCCTTCACACTTATAATACTTTGGGTGCATTGGTCTCTGATACCACCTGTAACGCCCCGCCTCCCTGAAGCATTACTAGTGATAGATTCAGAGAAAATTCCGATAGAGTCTCCCCTGATTTACTACCTTTATCCCGTATACAACATGCTAAACCACAATAATTATATAACAAATACACATATAATATGGCCACCTCTATGACCTACCATTTTTTACACAAATTATATAACTGCCGCCTCCAAAACACACATTACCACAACACCCACAGACCAAGATTAGGATATTGAACAATTATATTTAGTTACACCAAATATAATATCATCCACATAAATTTGAACAATTAGGATATTGTTTTTGTCATGCTTGATAAAGAGTGCGATGTCTACTTTACTTCTTGTAAATCCTTTTTCAATTAAGAATTTACTTAATCTTTCATATCATGCTCTAGGAGCTTGTTTTAATCCATAGAGAGCCTTCTTGAGTTTAAAGTCATGGTTTGAATCATAAGGATCTTCAAACCTAGGAGATTATTCTATGCAAACTTCTTCATTTATAAAACCATTTCGTAATGCACTTTTAATATCCATTTGATAAAGTTTAAAATTGATGAAAGATGCAAATGCTAATAATATTCTAATAGCTTCAATTCTGGAAATAAGAGCTTATGATTCTTCAAAGTCTATTCCTTCCTCTTAACAGTATCCTTTTGCTATGAGTGTTGCTTTATTTTTTATCATTATACCAGATTCATCAAATTTGTTCCTAAAAACCCATTTGGTTCCTATAATAGATTGATGGTTGAGTCTTGGAACAAGTGTCCATACATTATTATTTTTGAACTAATCTAATTCTATTTGCATGGCTATAATCCAGTTTTCATCTTCTAAGGCTTGATCTACGCAAGTTGGTTTTAATTGGGAAATAAAAGCAAAGTTACTACATATTTGATGATATGAAGATCTAGTTCTTACCTTATCATAAATATCACCAATTACTTAGTTTTTAGGATGATCGTGCATGAATCTCCAATCTTTTGGAATAATATTGTTACTTTCATTATTTACTTCATTGATGAATGGTCCATCATCTGATTCTTCTTCATCTTTGTGTGTTTTTGTTTGTGAGGAATCTTTATCTTCGTCTTGTTTTTATATTTTGTCCACAGAAGTTGTAAGTTCTCCTGTTTCATCATCAAAATCTCTCATGTTTCTAGATGGGTTAGTACTTTCTTCAAAATTTACATAAATGGATTATTTTTTAGATTGTGGACTCTAAATGCTTTGCTAACAATGGAATAACCAAGGAAAATGCCTTAATCAAATTTGCTATCAAATTTCCTAGTATTTTCTTATCCATTATTGAGAATGAAACATTTGCAACCAAAAGAGTGGAGATGAGAGATGTTTGGTTTTTTGCCATAATATTATTCATATAGAGTTTTGTTGGGTATGGATCTAGTATAAATTATATTTATAATGTAGCATGAAGTATCCATTGCTTTGGCCCAAAAGTATTGAGATAAGTCATATTCAATTCATGTTGTCCTTACCATCTCTTGCAAAGATTTGTTTTTTCTTTTAGGTACTCCATTTTGCTGAGGTGTTCTTGGTGCAGAAAAGGTATGTAAATTTTCATTAGTTTCACAAAAAATGGTGAATTTTTAGTTTTCAAATTCTCTACCATCATCACTTCTTATGGCTATTAGATGGGAATTTTATTTATTTTGTATGCGTTTGGTAAATGTTTCAAAGAATGAAAAAGTCTCATCTTTAGAAGCAAGAAACATTATCTAGGTGAATCTAGAATAATCATCCACAATGACATATACATAATGTTTTCCGCCAAGACTTCTAGTTCTTGTTGATCTAACAAGATTCATGTGTAGCAATTGAAGTGGTTTAGTTGTGTACACTTCTTTCTTTGATTTGAATAATTCTACAACTTGCTTTCATTTTAAGCAAGTATCACACAATTTGTTTTGGTTAAATTTCAGTTTGGGTAAGACAACTACAAGATCTTTGTTGTATAGTTCTTCAACCATGAATTTGTCGGAATGTCTTAGTCTTCTATGCCACAACAAGGATTATTCATTATTCACAATAAGACATTTGACTTGGATATCACTTAAATCTACTAAATACACATTTCCACATCTTTTACCAAGTACTACAACTAAATTTGAATTATCTATTACAGAACATATATGAGATTCAAATACAACTTTATATCCATTATCACAAAATTGACTAACACTTGATAGATTATGTTTTAATCCTTCTACTAGTAAAACATTCGAAATAGTAATAGAGGGGAGTTGGCTAATCTTACCAATCACAACCACTACCTTTTCCATTATCTCCAAAGGTAGTTGTTCCTTCGTTTTTAGCTTTTAATTCTAAGAATAGCTCATTCTCTCCTGTCATGTATCTTAAGCAACTACTATCAATATACCATTTGCAATTTCTTATGGCTTCAAGCACTCCTGTAACAATAAAATCAAGCTATAATTTTTGGTATCCATTTAGGAATGGGTCCAGGTGGGTTAGTAGCAGAATATTTTGGTACCCATTGCCTTTTAGATGCTACAAAATAATTATCTGTAAATATTGATGTCTTCATTATGTCTGCAATAGTTTTTGGTAGCCAAATCTGATTTTGTTTGGGTTCTATTCTTCTTTCAAGATTACTAATTTTCTTTCTATGATTTTCTCTACTTTTCTTTATCTTTAGTTTAAATAATATATAAGTTAATGTTTTTCTAAGAGCATGATTTTTTGCTTTTGTTTGCTTAAATTCTATGTTAATGTTAGTTTTGAGTTGAGCATTCTCTTGTTTTATCTTAGAACATCCATAGATTATCTTTTCTAATTCTCTTTTAGTTTCTTTGTATTTAGCTTTTAAAGTTCTAAAATCTGAATATAATTCATCTTGTAATTCTTCTAAATCAGAAGTTTCAATTTTTGAATTTACCTCATCTTCATGAATAGCCATAAAGCTTATTCCTGTATGATGTTTCTCGTGATTTGTTTCTTTAGAGTTGAGTGAACTGAATTGAGCTTCATTTTCTTCTTCTATTTCACTCAAACATTCTTGCATACATTTTCCAACATTTTCCATCCAGCCATTGCTTTCTTCTTCTTTTCAAATTTCCTATTGTTAGAAGTATTCTTTTTATCAAAATAAGAATTATACCTTTTCTTTTTGTCTTCTTGCCTTTTGTCTAGTTCTGGATGGTCAAATCTCATGTGTCCCGATTTGTTGTAGTTATAACATATTGGAATGTCATTCTTCTTTTTCTTGCTCTTATTGTTCCTTTTGAAGTTGTTTCCAAATTTTTTCGTTTTGATCATATTTCTGAATCTTCTAGTTATCATTGCCATTTCCTCATTATCTTCACTTGCTGAGGCTTCTTTTGAAGATTTTTCATTTTCTAATTCAACTTGTAGAGTAATTTCTTGTCTTTGAATTCATCTGAAACCTTTTCTTTCATTAAGACTTCATGGGTCATAAGTGATACCATGAGTTCTTCTACTTTCATTTTACTTAGATCCTTTGCTACCTATATAGCAGTTACTTTAGGCATCCAAAATCTAGGAAGAGATCTTAATATTTTCTTAAGTAACTAGGGTTCTTCATATTTTTCTCCTAAGCTTTCTAGTCCATTGGTGATTTTCTGAAACCTTCTAAACATTTCAGAGATTGTTTCTGATTCTTTCGTGGAGAATGCTTCATATTCCTGCAATAGAATATTTATCATAGTTTCTTTTACCTGATTTGTATCTTCATGTGCTACTTGGAGTTTATCCCATATTTCTTTGGCTGAGTTATGTGCAAAAAGCTTTCCAAATTCAAATGAAGATAGTGCAATAGTGCAAAGTAGAGACAATTCTTTGCTTTAGCATCATGTTCTACTGTTTGAATATCTTCAAGTGTATATTTATCTTCTATATTTGTAACATTCTTTCCATTCTTAACTATACGCCATAACTGGTAATCTATGGTAGTTAAGAAGTTTTGCATTCTCATCATCCAATACCCTTAATTAGTTCCATCAAAAAGTGGGGGTCTGGAAGTAGATTGCCCTTTAGCAGATGTGTTGTGGAACATACTAGCCTTTTGAATCTCTTCACAAGTTAATATATAGGTAATTGAAAATTAATTAGTCAAGCCTACTTTGATAACACTTGTTGGTCCTTAACTGAATGACAGCTCAAATGGGGGGTGAATTGAGCTTTTAAAAATTTTAGCCAATGAAAGAATATGTGTGCTCAAAATAAAAGAGAGAGTAATTTGTAGCACGTACATGCAGTATTTTTATAGTAGTTCGGCTCATCCTGTGTTCCTACTCCACTTCTCTAAGTTAGTCTCCTTTACTAAACTCACGTTCCACTATAACACTTGTTGGTTTTACAAGCTCACCAACAACTTACTAGTTTTCCAAGTTCACTAGAAGCTATTATACTTTGTTTTCCAAGCTTACCAACTAACCTATTGGTTTTTCAAAGCTAACCAGAAAATTATACACATTGGTTTTCAAGCTTACCAACTAACTTACTAGTTTTTCAAAGCTAACCAGAAACTAATACAGATAGTTGGTTTTACAGAGCTCACTAACTAACTCTTGGTTTATCAAATGAAATGTACAAAAATAATGCCTCTTACTTAGCCTAACATGTACAAAAGTTAAAGCTTAATTTGAAAGAAAAAAGTAAATGATGAGATTATCTTCGAACTCTTTTTGAAGTCGATGTAGATCTGACGTAGAAAATTTTGATTGCTTTTGCACTGATGTAGCACTGGAGTTGAATGTTAGGAAGTCATGAATGCTCTTCTCTTAATCGAAAAAATGATTTTCAATGTAGTATCTATATTATAGTTCTTCTCTTTGATGTTATTTTTTTCTTTTTATATAGGATTTGAAAATTTTAGCTGTTGCAATCTTTGGCATAATTTTTAAACTAGTTAGGCAAGTTTGATAATGACTTTAACAAGTTGTCGAAGTTTAGAAATTTTGAGTGTGTCCTCAAAAATTTTGTGCTTCGATTTATACTTCAAAATAATTTCTGAGTTGGTTCTATGGAACTTCTATAGTTAGTAAATTTTGGCAATATCCTCTTCAGAATTTTGGTACATTTTCTTATTTTTCAATGGTCATCATTGAGTCTTCTAAAAAACTTCTGAGTATCTTCTAGTTCACTTACGAAGCTTAGTCTTTACTTTTGACCAATCATTCTCATGAACTTGGCGACAGATTCTCCTAGATTGGAGAACTTGCTCAACATAGTGTTTAATGTCTCTATCTCCTTCTTCAAATCTCTAACTTCTTTTTATAGATATAGATTTCTTTCTACCAGAATAAAATTTACTTTGACTATTACATCAAAGTGTCTTTTCATTTAAGAAAATTTCTGGCTAAATGATTCAAACTCAGTGAAGAGAGAGTTGTATGATTGCTATAACTCATCAAACTTTTTGCATTTGTTACAAGTACTAATCAAGCTTGAAGAGTCAAAACTATAAGAGTAATATGAGTTTACCTTCGTCTCTAGGTCTATTATGCATTGCTCTTTGATAGAGATTTGGTTTGCTGATTTGTTCTCCATGTGCGCGTGCAGCATATTTTTGTGAGGTGTCCAACTTCATTGTCACCTTTCTCACTTGAACTTGTCCCTAATGAGCCTTCATCATTTACATACATTCCTTTGGCTTGATTTCTTGATGACTTCTTAAAATATTTTTTCTCTTCTTTCATCTTTCTCATTCACATTTACTTTTTTTCATTGGGACACCCAGGAGACATGTGTCTGATCCCTCCACATCTATAGCATATGGGGAGGTTTCTCTTTCTTTCAGTCATTTTCTTTTGTTATCTAGTCTAACACCTAGGGTGTTAAATTTGGGTTTTAGCATTAATGTAATTGAAAATGAGTTAAAATGTAAAGTTGTATTTTATGAGATGAAGTAATTGGACATGATTTAGATGTATATGAGGAAACATTTTGCATTTTGATGATGCATAAAAAGAGAATTATTTACATATTTTAATATTAGAAAATATATGAAAAATATTATGCTTTAAATATATGAGCAAAGTATATGGTGAAAAAGGGGAAGAAAATGACAAATTATAAGAGCTAGGGAAGTGGCACTGGCAACACCGGAGCAAATGGGGCAAAGGTGGTGGGTCGACGGACGAGCGTTGGGCGCTAGATCTGGCATTGCTAGTGCTAATCGGCAGATAGAAATGGGTGGCTTGAATATTTTGCCATTTTGTTCCGTTTCTTCCCTTCCTCGTTCCATTTTCTTTCTCCTTACACCCAGGACCCATGATTCCACCCTTTTTTGTGCCATTTAGCTAGGAATTCATTTGTTTATTATTAAAAACCCATCATTCTTGTATTCAAACCTAAGTTTTCCCAACTTGGATGGTGGGAAATGGAAGCAATGTGGTTTTCGGTGATTAGATGGAAGATTTGGAGGATTCGAGCTTGGATTCTTGTTCGTGGAAGGAAGTCACACTTGAATATCAAGGTAAATCACTCTTCCCTATCCAAAAATGGGGTTTTTATGTTAACTACGGTTTTGGGGAAGATGAACTGTGATATTTTGGAAAATAGTAAAATTGAGACCAAAATTTTTGGACAAAATGATTAATTCCTAGATGAAAGTGTTTTGGCTTTGTTAAATTGCCTTTCCCTAACCAAAATGTTGGTTTAGACTCAGTTAGGGTTTTTGGTAAATAGTAGAATTTTTAAAATTTCATGATATTATATAATAATCATGGGGAAAATGAGTAATTCATGCTTAACAACATATTGAGGTTTGTTTGAGCATAAAAAATCATGATTATGGATTAGCCCCCTCTATTAACAGTAACCCTAGGACAAAAGTGGTATTAAACCATGCAATTAATAAGGAGAATTGATTAATAACTTGATTATATGGTTGTGGCATGATTTGGAGTTTATTAAATGTGATTATGCATCATGTATTACTATAAATAGTAACTTGACAATAGTAAACATGGGGATTTTGCATGAAAATTTAATTATGCTTGGTTTAATGGAGTGATAAGCATGATGAGCATGTTTTTAAGGTAATTTGATGTTAAATATATGATGAGTCATGATGTGTAATTGAGAATGAAAACTCTAATCTCATGATATAGAACAACTTACTAGTTATGAATGCCTGTGAGCATTAAATCAATTTTCTATTAAATTACAGGCCTAGAGGAAGGATTAGTAATGTTAAAGTGCAGTGTTGAACTCTAAAGATAGCTATTCACTTGAAAGATCAAAAGGCTTAATAATGAATGATAGTTTGACAACCTTGTTTAATTGAGGATGTGTAAAAAGAGTAATCTATTAGTTTGATATGAATTAGCCAAGTTGTCTTGTAAATGAATGAGATTGTTACTCAATACAAGATGATCTGAGAAGGATAAAAAGTCATAGAGCTTGCAGAGTATATAATGATTCATCAGTAAGTAAGTAAGCTCCTTTTCTAGCTCAATATAATACTAAATGGGGATAACGAATATCCCGTACTTTGTACGGGCATGTGTGAATGGATAGGTGTTAGGATTAGAATAAAATCCATGGCAGAAAATTAAACTATGAGCCCCATTATAATGGATGACATGAACAAGGTAGGCTCTAGTTTACCAAATTGCCCCTTGGGAGGAGGTGAGCATCCTTAAATTGCCCCTTGAGGTGAAAGTAGACTCTAGTTTCCCAAATTGCCCCATGGGAGGAGGTGAGCATCCCCAAATTACCCCTAGGAAGGAGGTGGGCATACCTAAATTGCCCCTTGAAGTGAAGGTAGGCTCTAGTTTCCCAAATTACCCCTTGGGAGGAGGTTAGCATCCTTAAATTGCCCCTTGGGAGGAGGTGGGCATTCGTTAATTGCCCTTGGAGGTGAAGGTAGGCTCTAAGCCTATAAATACTACTTCCTCTTCTTAAGAGGGGGAGAGGATTTTTTGAAGAAGAATTCTCTTGGAGGGAGAAAATTTGGAGGGGGAGGATTTTTTTTGAAGAAGAATTCTCTTGAAACTTGGAGGAGGAGCTTGAGGAATCTTCAAGAGGCAAGTGCCTCACTTGACACTGGTGGCCTTTGGCCACTGGTAATCTCTCTAGTACCTAAAGGCACTCTGCCATGGCCCCACCATGGTACATACATGGGTCCCACCCATGCTGTGATAATGGTGGGTCCCATATGACCAATGGACAACAGGATAATACTAATTTAGAGATTCTCAACACATTAAAACCTATTTGAACCCTGATTAAACCACATAACTGCCCCATAAATTAGGAAATTAATGACATTATCTTAAATTAACTAAGAACTATCATTAACACTAATCACTATCATTAGTGTTAATCATGATTAGGCTTAATTAACTCAAAGTATAATTAAGCTTAATTCAAGTAGTCTGGATCTTTGATATCTCACAGTATAAACGACAGAGATCGCCCGCTTGCAGTTTTCCATGGGATATTGGAAAACACCACTCATCAACTCATTCAAAAGCCTAAGTCTAGGACCGAGTCATTGATTCGTGATTCACCGAGTCACTAAGTCATGACTCACTGAGTCAAACCTTAGCAAACATCACTCACCAACTTATTCAAAAGCTTAAGTCTAGGACCGAGTCCTGAGTCATGACTCACTAAGTCAAACCTTAGCAAACACCACTAATTGACTTATCCCAAAGCCTAAGTCTAGGATCGAGTCACTGAGTCATGACTCACAGAGTCAAACCGTAGCATATATCATTCATCAAAATAGTCAAAAGTCAAATCCAGTTATCCTGGTCCCACTTTTCCTAAGCTTCTCATGGGTTATTGAGAGAGCCAAGACAAATCCAGTCATCTTGGTCCTACTTTTCCTAAGCTTTTCATGGGTTAATTGAGAGAGCCAAGCTAAACCCAACTAACCTGGCCCACTCTTCCTAAGCTTCTCATGAGCAATGAGAGAAGGCTTAACCAAACCTAGGTCACCTGTTTTCTTCCGATCTCTTTCAGGTCTAAAAACAATAGAGATCATCCGATCCTGAGTCTTTTCGGGATATGCCAATTGTATCACAAAACATCTACAGTCTCTAGGATTTCTTACAGTCTAAACAATAGAAATCACCCAGTCTTGATTTCACCCTGGACAAACCAATCAGATCAAAACACCCTTTTTCTGGTTGACCCAGTGTTTAGTAACCCAATCTAGAACCGTGTCATCTCATCCGCCCATTAACTTGAGGCGATCTCTTAGATATCAAGTCATCGCAACGTGCTCGGTGATCCAAAAGATAGTACACATCTATTTTGAGAGAGAGTGTGTGATTTATTTTTGGATTTCTAAGATGCATTCATTTTAATCAAGGGTTTTCTCCCATTGGGGAGATGTAATTAAGATCACTTGTGGTTTGGGATGTGAATATACAATTCTTTTGATGTACACAGCAAGTGTAATCAATTGAGGACAATCAATAAAAATAGAGATAAGTTGATTCATTCCAAAGACGGCAAATCTTGTAACATTCTTCCATTTTTTGTTTCATCTTCTTTTTATCCTCATTACAATAGGGATAGTAGATATCCCATTTATAGGCTAAATATGTATGTGAGAGTGTATCACATGATATAGTAGACGTTTAGTTAGGGACAAGTGTTATGCCCTTATTATATTATATTTGAATATGTATTTTGATGAGTAAATGCATATGTAAATAAGGGATCATGAGTATTCCCTGATAGGTATATAAATGGGGATTGTGACTATCCCAAGAGCAACTAGATTACATAACAATATACATAGATTGAGTTATGCTTGTATGGTATAGTTAAAATATGATATGTGGTGCTTGGATGACACCGATGTAATGTGCTAGAGTAGCATAAGTAGGATAAATATATTTTGTGCCATAATGGGACTGTTTTGATATAGTTTAGATATACTTGGCTCTATTATGATATAAGGTTTTAGAGCAATTATATTGAAATATGGTATGAATATGATAGAGATATGATTGAATGGTATAAAAAATTTAATGGAATGATGACAACATGCCTCATGATTATATTTGTTTGTTTATAAGATTGCATTCTAATGTATCTACTCATGATTATATTTGTTTGTTTATAAGATCGCATTCTAATGTATCTAGTTATGTTCTAGTTGAGGACATGCTACTGTTATTTTATTATTATTTTCAATTATTTGTGCCTAATTACTGAGTTGCTTAGACTCATGCCTTCTTGTTTACATTTTTAATGGACGGGTCAAGTAAGGAAGCTACAGGTGATATTAATTGAGTTTGTGGATTGTACTATGTTTTGTAGAAATTACAACTTCAAATTTCTTTGTTATATATTTATTCATTCAAAATTGTATTAATTTAAGAAAAGATGTATACTAGGTATGTATAAGGATGTAAAATGATTGGCCTATCATAATGAGTGGTTGGATGTAAATTATTTCAGTTATGTACTGCCATCATGGGACAAAATAGGTTCTGGGCTGTGGGTAAGTTATAAGGGTCTACTGATTTTATAGTTTTTGTTATTGTTTATTAGAAATTGTTGATTTTAACATTAGAAACTTATATATGATAAATGTACAAGATTATATTCATATAATATAGGGTAGACTCTATTGGATTTATGGCAGGATATTTTCCTTAAAGATTGGGCAATTATGGGATTATAAAAAGATTTTCCTTAAGAAGAAGAGGAATGGTAGCATTCCACATTGGCCCCGGTATTGGATGGTCCAAACGTATAGGGTGGGGGTGCAAGGCATTACTTCTAGATTATTTCCTTGAGATGCTGCCTCTGCTGCTTCTTGCGAATTTTCTAAAGCTTCTGACAAACATGGCCATAACATCTTCATATCATGATGATGGTTCACTGCTGTCCTCTGTGGTCACTTTAAAAGCAATACTTTTCTTTTGTTTCATTGGCTCATCTCTCTTACTTTTGATCAGCTCATGTGACATCAATGAGCTGATGAGATCATCCACTAGAAGCATGTTTAGATCCTTTGCTTCTTCTATCATTGTGATCTTTTAATTCCAGGATTCTGGTAGTGCCCTCAGTATCTTTATTATCTGTTTAGAATTTGTGATTTATTTTTCCAAACCTTTCAAAGCATTAGTGATTTTTGAAAAATGAGTATACATTTCTGATGTGCTCTCCCTTTCTTTCATCCTAAAATTTTCTAGTTCTCCTATCAACATATTCCTTATAGTTCCTTTGACCTATGAGGATCCTATATAAATAGACACCAATTTATCCCAAATACCTTTTGCAGTAGTGCAAAAGGATACTCTATCAAATTTAGTTGAAGATAATCCATAAAATAAAGAGTTCATAGCCTTTGCATTATTTTGAACTGAGATGGCCTCCTCCTTAGTCCATGCTCCTATTTTGGTGGTGGAAGGGTAATTCCTATTTCAAAGGCCTTCTAAGATTCTATATCAGTAGCTATAATGAATTACTTCCTCCTTAACTTCTAGTAAGTGAAGTTGGTTCCATCAAATAGGGGTGACTATGTAGATGATTGCCCCTTGGCAAATATCTGAGAAGAAGATGATGGTTTGCCATTGGATCACTATAAGTGTTTATGTAGTCTACTCTGATACCACTTGTTAGTTCTGAAGCTTAGGCAAATACCCAAGAGGGGAGGGTGAATTAGGCACTTAAAATTTTGCTAAACCTCTTTAGGATAAAAATCCCTCTAACAATCAATCCAATCACTCAATTAATGCACAAATAAGTAAGAACTAGAAATTTTTATAGTGGTTCTAATTAACACTCTACTCTACTCTTCCAAGAACACTTTTCTCTTAGTGTCTTGGTTTCCACTATCTTCAATAGCAGAAATACAATCAATGCACCTTGCACTCTTCTAGATTCCAACTCTAGTGGGC
Organism: Pouteria campechiana; assembly: GCA_036873735.1. Taxonomy (NCBI): domain Eukaryota; kingdom Viridiplantae; phylum Streptophyta; class Magnoliopsida; order Ericales; family Sapotaceae; genus Pouteria; species Pouteria campechiana. Next base: position 14,974 of record JAYJMB010069724.1, read on the forward strand.
ATGCCTATAGTGCTTCTAGCACCCTTCTGGATTCTAGCTCTAGGGGGTATAAACACAGTGCTCCTAGCACTCTTTTGGTTAATTCTTGTCTATTAGAGTGCCTATGGCACTGACTTTAGAGAAGATAATTTTTTTATTCTTAATAAGTATTGGTCAAAGAGATTCTGCAATGGTTGATGCTTTCATCAATTTGGAAAGACCCTCATTAATGTTGGACAAAGTCTAATGATTCAGTTTGTTTATTTCTCATCTTTACTTATGAACAAAGTATCTATCTAGCTATCCATCAAATAAAGTCCCTTCATCTTCTAGTTTGTCCATAGCAAGTAGAAAATGAATCTAGTTAGCGCGGATGAATTTTCTTTCCAACAATTCATCTATTGGTTTGTTTGTTGCAAGTAATAAATGAATTATAGAGGTGCAAACAAATCCTCTTTCCAACAATTTGTCTATTGGTTTGTCTATTGCAAGTAACAGATGAATTGTAGAAGCGTAGACAAATCATCTTTCCAATAATTTATCTATTACTTTATCTATTGCAAGTAACAAATGAATCATAGAGGTGCAGATGAATCATGTTTTTAGCAGTTCATCTGTTGCAAGTAACAAGCGAATCATAAAGGTGCGGATGAATCATTTTTACTGCAATTTGTCTGTTGATTTGTCTATTGTAAGTAACAGGCAAATCATAGAGGTGCAGATGAATCATTTTTTTTGCAATTCATCTGTTGGTTTGTCTATTGCAAGTAACAGATGAATCCTATTACTCCTCATTTGTTTGTGTTGATAAACAATCATTGGCTTGGTGAGCTATGCAGTTTTAGATTACTTATGATAGATGAAGTTTGTTGCATGCTTATTGCTTTCCTTTCGTCAGAGATAAACTTCTCTTTGATAGACTAATAGTGACTCAGTTGATTTCTTTTTAATTTGAGCTTTGACCATAGCGGCAGTTCATCTCTGGCTTCTATAATTGCCCAACCTATTTGTCTTTTCAGTTAGACAGATTTATGCTCTGGAATATCTTCTGATTCTTCTTTGTGTTCTTTTGTCCGTGAGGCCTACAACTTGATTTTATATACTAAATGCTTGATAATAACCATTAGTACATAATCTTCAATAAAGTTTTATTTATTATCAAAAACACACATTTATACTAACAATTATAACTCTTATAAAATAGTGTGGATGAGCCTTTATTAGCAACTGCTGGTGGCATGAGCCTTTGGCTACACGAGGCTTTGCTAGCATGAACCTTTGTTGGCATGAGCCTTTATTGCCAATTATTGGTGGCATGAGCCCTTGGTGGCATGAGCCCTTAGTGGCATGAACCCTTGTTGGCATGAACCTTTGTTGGCATGAGCCTTTGTTGGAAATTGTTGGTGGCATGAGCCTTTATTGGCATTATTGGTGGCATGAAATGGTGTGGATATGCCTTTGCTGGCATAAAAATAGTGTGGATAGGCATTTCTAGATGACATAAATATAAAATGATATGCTTGGATGGTATAAATATAATATGGCCATGATAGTGCCTTGATGGCACAAACATGTATAGATATGACATGGCACTATGGGGTATGAATTGTCTTTGATGATAAGGTAGTAATGAATTTTGATTTTAAGGATGATTTGATAGTGAGGCATTATATATGAACCTGGATTGTGAGAGCATGTGCATAATGGATGAAGTTGCATTGTCATGCATTGTCATGAAATTCGATATGTAATGGAATTGTTTGTGTATTGCATTTAATAATGATTTCCTAATGTTTTAATTGCTATTATTTTCTAGTTTGCCGACTTACTAAGTTTGCCCAAATTCACACCATTTTTTATGGCTTTTAGTTTGACAAGTCAGATGATGGAGCCCAACTGGGGTTTGGTGTTCATGATCAGGACTAGACAATAATCTTCTTAATGTATTTTGATGTATTTGGTGTTTGAAATCCCCATAATGAATATAAATTTGTAAATTGAAAAGATTTAAGTTGTGATGTTTATTGAGTTATGTATGAAAGAATTGTCTAGGCATGTCATTGTGGTAAAATATATATGATGTGAGTGCATATATTTCGGTGCAGGTCTTGTCATGCCATTCACCATTGTAATGAGGTTTACAATTCTGAGTAGTATGTGGTTGTGTATTCTTATTATTGACAGTGATGTATAATTAATTGGAAATATGGAGTTATGTGATGAATGTTATACAGGTACAAAAATTTTATATTTTAGAGGAGACTCCACTGAATTTTTGGTAGAACCCTTCAATGCAATGTAAGATGGTAGCATCCTAAGAGCAGGGTGTTACATCGATGTAATTCAACTGCAAGTGTACGGTGTCAAGTTTTATACTATATTGATGAGAAAGTTAGCGTCTACACAATGATTGCAAATTCCAATTAATGACTATCTATTTAAGTAAATAATCCTAATTTTATTTGGAAAATCCAATAATAAGAATTTGAACAATAAGTAGTCTTTGGTGAGTAGAAATTAAGATAAATAAGCTCTAAAGGATCAATTTCACTTATGTTTCAATCATGGTGTTCTCAACTCATTATATATTGATCACCCCATTGGTTTATAAATAAAGAATATTAATTTACTCAACAAACTCTCTCGAGTGCCAAGTTAAGTATCTATTCTCAATATTCCATTTTCAATATCTCTTTAAAAATTGGAAGATTAAGAATGCATTAAGATCTATGATCCTTTTGAATGATTTTGCAAAACCTAAAAGCTCTCCCAAGTCATCCAGAATTTCATGTTATGATGCCTAGATCCTATTCAAAATTACCTGTCCTGAGTGTCACATCCCAAATATACAATCATTCAATAAATGACCAATAAATTGAAAGCATTAAGAACAAGATATCACAATTAAACCAATAAAAGTCTCAATAATATAACTCATCAATCACACCATAATATCCACATAAGATCCATCTTCTCTCTAGAAAGATGAGTTTGCTACTCATAATCGAATAATAATCCACACAATAATCATCCAACATTCTCAAAATTCAAATTCAAACTTTAATCCAAAATACAAATGATGAATGAGATCAAAAAAACTAAAAGATTAAAGATTAAAGTGGTAGAAATCTCTTCCCCTTCATGCTTGTCTTTGAAATCCAACTTGAAGCTTCTTCTTCCTAAAAGCCTCTCCAAAAATGCCCCTTCTTTTCCTCTCCTAAGCCTCCAAACATGCCCCCAAAAGGTCCCTTTTGCCTCTCTCAAAATGCCATTTTATAGCACACACATTAGGGTTATAAACACCTCAAATGTGCCACACTATAGCAGCCAAAATAAGTTACACTTCCACAAATTTGGGCGCTGCGGAGCCCAAGACTGTCTTGGCTCCATAATGCATGCAATGTTGGTGCTAGTTTGGCTCCATTCTTTCTTTGATGTGTGCAGCCAAGTGCTATCCACCATGTTATGCTTTTGAAGACTTGAATCTAACTTCCACCTTTAGCCATTTGATATTTCCCTTTTAACTCCATGGCAATGCTCCTTTTCCTCATTGATTTCTTCATCTTTCATGCACTTGCGTACCTATTAACAAATACAAATAGAAATCATAATAAATAAACTCAAGACAACTCAAGAACAAGCAAATGATCAATTAAAATGACATCGTAGAAGTGAATAAAATTTAGTTATCAAATACCCCCAAACTTACAATTTTGCTAGTCCTTGAGCAAAACACAACTCAACAAATCACTTAACACAAACACTTTTAAGAAAGCAAAAACTAAAAGATTGACCAAGTTTAGTTTTTAAAGACCTCAAAATGAATTCATATGCATATAGCTTAAGAAAAATTCCAACATACATTGCATGTTTAAAATGTCAACTTGAACTTTGTTGTAAATTACTCTTGATTCTTTATGTGTGTGCAAAGCATAGAGCCAATATCATTAAATCACCTGTGACTCAAATAGATTCATGCAACTATGAGACTTTCTTGAATTCCTAATTCAAGACTTCATAGGCTCGTTTTTCTCATCATTCTCCACAATTTTAACAAGTTCATACTAAGAATCAATAGGTCTTATTAGGATTATAACGGGGCCTTGGTTTAAGCTAATGAAAGAAAAAGAATAAGGATTCACAAAATAAGAAATCATAAATGAATTCTCACATGAATGTTCACTCTATTCTTTCTTTTTATGGGCTGCATTACGACCACATCCCCAAACTTCTTTTTGAGTTCATTGGGATGTGATCCCCCAATTAAAGGATGAATCCTTATTTATTCTTTTCTTTTTGTCCTTTTTCTTTTTCTTTTGGCATTTTTCTATCAATGCCCCTAAGCTTATTTTCTTTTGCTTCACTTATACTTCTCTAGCAAGCATGAGAATAAAATGTGTCTCTTATTAGGCCAAGCATGGTTTTTCAGGTTAAAAGGGTCTAGCTAATGAGTCTAAAGAGTGAAGAGTTGAATGGGGGTCTTTCACATGCTTTGCATATGTCATTCCTTCATTAAGGTTCAATGGGGACACTAATGACATGACTGTACTAGGTTAGCTTAAAAGGCTCAAACTTATCAAAGAATGCCGACATCATTTTCTTGATGAATTGTCATATAGAATGTTGCCTTGAACAATGATTAAGACAAGTTCTAGAGTTTTAAAAAAGGCATGTTCTCATAGTCACATAAACCTTCTCTTAGTACTCTAGCAATCAAACAATCATGGCTATGTGTTCAAGTGAATAAGAAATCTTAAATAAAAATAAACAAGTGTTAAAGTCAAGTATACAGACTAAGCATGCATCTTTCATTTTCCAAAAGCTATATCCAATACATCGTGTTCTTATCATTGATCTCAAATAACTAAACTAATTATATATATATATATGGAAAAACATAAAAATAGAAGCAACACTAGTCAAAATAAACACAAACAAAGTACTTGAAAATAAAAACTTACTTCAAGATACAAACCAAACAGAAACCAATAAAAAAAATTAACACAAAGCCACAAAAACTCCCCCAAACTTAAAAACTACATTGTCCTCATGGTAAAAGATAAACAAAGAGTGCAAGGACTTCCTTGAATCAAAAATACTTAGTCACGTCCAATTGTATCCTCCTCATCATCTACTTCCTCAGGAATATAGGGTGGTGAGTAAAGAGGGAAAACTAGAGGTTGAGGAAATTGGATCTGACTCGCAGCTTGAGTAGCATTTTGTTTGGAGAACATGGAAGCCAGAGCAATGTGAAATTGAATCATATAAGTGAACTGCTGCTCTTGTCTATCCAAAAATTGATTGATCATTTGATTCATTGAGTTGGTCAGTTGTTGTTGTTGTTCTTGCTTGATCACAAGCCAATCTAGCCTCCAATTCATGGAGTTGGTTAGTTGTTGTTGCTACTCCTATATATGTGATATTTGATCATTCAATAAAAACAACTCTGATCCAAAATCAACAGAGTGGGTTCTTTCTTTTTGGTGAGATGTGCTTGGTTGTGAAGTGTTCAGGCTTGGTAGATTATGCAATGGAGAGGTGTATTCTTCTTCATCACTTGACTCTTTCTTCTTAGCAAGTCTCCCAATCATGTTATGAGTAATTGGTGGTTTGGGATGTTGAATTTGCTCCATGGGACTTGTCATCACTCCTTCTTGCAAACACAAATCATAAATAAGTGATGGATGACCAAACCCACCTATGCGTGTCAACCCTTGTGCCATACTTAGGGTAGATCCCTCAATGATCTGTTCCACATCAACAGAAAAGCCATTTTGAATGGCATAATTCAACAAGGCTCTCTCCCTTGAAACCTCTGAGACATGATATGTAGGCATCAACTTTACAGAGATAAAATAGTGCCAGACATTTCCTACTATTTTTAAGCTCGATGCAAGAAAATTCAGTACAACATTTTTGAATCTTTTGCATTGAGTGTCTAGCTTGGCTAAGAAGTTGATTATCTCATAAAAATTTGGACCTTGATTCTTCAGTTCTGAATAGCCATCCACTAGTAAATTGGAAAATTGATACCTTTGATTGATTATGATTCTGTCAAAAGGAATCTATTTTCCCCCTACTAGAGCATTCATATTTTTGTGCTCTCTTGGATTGGTATAAAATTCTCTAATAATAGGGAAAAGAATCACACTAGGTTGTTTAGCAAATTCTTCCTAATTCCTTTCATTGATATTGGCATTGACACCTTTCATTGGGTTATGAAAACCCCTTTCTTGAATATGTTTCTTTCCATCAATCAATTTTTTGAATCTCTCAACCACTTCTACACTCACAAAGGTTGCTTGAACTAGTAGATTTTGGGAAGAGCTATTGCATTGTCTCTTTGGGGCCATTAGTCAAACACTTTGAACACTTCAATTGTTTAGCTCTAATTAATAATTTCACTACACAAGCCAAAGCTCATTTCACACATAATCAACACCCTGCCCCTTGTTTCATACTTCAAGGAAGCAATTGCACAAAAAAATGATCTCCCATAACTTCAAGCATGAAGCCTCGACTACAAACAGGAATTTCTTTGAACAATTGGTGAGCAAAACCTTACTTCACACATTCCTTAATTTTCTACCCATCCTTTCTTTCCATCTCCATCAACTTACTTGACTCCCTTGGTTTCACAAAATTCTCCACTTGGTTCTGAAATTGAAATTTCCAACTCTTCCCAGATTATGGTGGAATGGACTAATAGTTGTGAATGAAAGAATGAGGAGGGTGAATTGTGTTGAGATATTTGGGAATTTGATTTTTTTTTTTATTGGAGAGTAACTTGTGAGTGATTGGCAAGGTAGAGTTGGCTCCGCTAGTGTTTCAAGAGAGAGGTTTTTGTTCATGATTATTTAGAATGTCAAACAAGGGAAACAAATAACCTGCCACTAACTACCAATTCGGGCACCGCAGCACCCAAATGCTAGTTCATAACTTCACTTGGCTAGGTAAATTTGGCCGCAGTAGCAATCACTCCCTATCCACATCTTGTTTGACTTGCTCCATGTGTGATCAATGGTTATTCAAAAAACCATGTGTGATCAATCAATGCCCACTTGCTCCATCCAAATTGTTGTCTGTAATGAAGATTGATGTGCTTCTTAATTCCTTGGGTTTCAATTGAGAGTTTAAACCTACCGACAAACATTAACAATTCATGTTATGAGAGAATCAAATTAATTGGTGCACAACTAAAACTTGAAATTAACACTAGAATTAATGCAACTAGTATGAATTAAGCACAATCAACATAATCATGCAATCAATAACTAACTAATTCAAAGAAACTATCGAAAAGAAAGTCTAGAAACTTGGGTTGCCTCCCAAGAAGCACTTTGTTTATAATGTCAGCCTGACTAATGTCTTCCTCACTCATCATCTTTATAGTGGATGATGTCTCCACTTTTTCTTTCATGCTCATAGTAGTGCTTGATTCTTTGCCCAATCACTCGGAATGTTCTGCCATCTTGAGCTCTCAATTCCACCACTCCATGAGGAAACACCTTGTACACAACAAATGGTTTGGACCATCTTAACTTCAACTTCAGTTTTCTAGGGAACAACATGAGCTAAGAATTAAAGAGTAAAACCTATTGACCCAGTCTAAATTCCCTTTGCACAATGAGCTTGTCATGCTACCTCTTGGTTTGATCCTTGTAGATCCATGCATTCTAATAAGCATCATTTCAAAATTCTTCCAATTCATTAAGTTGGAGCCTTCTTTGCCTTCCTAAAGCTTCCAAATTCAAATTTAATTTCTTCATAGCCCAATATGCTTTGTGTTCTAACTCAATAGGAAGATGACAAGCTTTCTCAAAGACCAACTAGTATGGTGACATCAATTGGTGTTTTGCATGATGTTTTGTAAGCTCATAATGCATCATCCAATTTCTTGGACCGGTTCTTTTGATTGAGGCCAACTGTTTTCTCCAAGATCTGTTTGATTTCCTGGTTTGAAACCTCAGCTTGTCCATTGGCTTGTGGGTGATATCCTAGTGCTACCTTATACTTTATACCATATCTTGAAAAAAGGTTATTGAAAATTTTGTTGCAGAAATGTGAACCTTCATCACTTATAATGGCTCTTGGTGTACCAAATCTTGTAAGAATGTTCTTGTGTAGATATTTCAACACCACTTTTGAGTCATTGCTTGCTATGGCAATTGCTTCCACCCAGTTGGAAATATAATCAACTACTAACAAAATATAAGACTAGCCAAATGAAATAAAAAAGAGACCCATGAAGTCTATCCCCCATACATCAAAGATCTCCACTTCTAAGATGTTAGTAAATGGTAACTCATGATATGTCTTGAAATCATATGAGTGCATTGACAGCAATCACAAGTCTTCATGAATTCATAACTACCTTTGAAAAGAGTTGGCCAATAAAACCCTAATTGTAAGATTTTTGCAAAAATTTTTGTAGCACCATGATGACTACCATACAAAGATGAATGGCGTTGTTTTAGAATCTCTTGAATTTCTTCCTCTGGGACACATCTTCTAATGATTTGGTTTGGACTTCTTTTGAATAGCAATGGATCATCCCACAAGTAGGCTTTAACATCATGCTAAAACTTTCTACAAACTATATAATTGAAAAAATCTACAAACCATGGAAACTTCCCCTTTAGAATAAAAAGTTGTTCATCTGAAAATTTCTCTTGAATTGATTTCTCTTCTCCTAGATGTTCCAATCTGGATGAGTGATCAACCACCACATTCTCACTCCTTTCTTGTCCCAAATTTCCACATGAAACTCTTGCAATAACAAAATCCACTAAATTAACTGAGATTTGTCATCCTTCTTTGCAAAGAAATATCGGATGGCTACTTAATCGGTGTGCACAATTACTTTCAACCCAATGATGTAGGATCAAAATTTGTCCAATGCAAGCACCACAGCTAGCATTTCCTTCTTAGTAGTAGTGTAATTTTTTTATGTGTCAACCAATGCATGACTTGCATAATAGATAGTTCTAAAGATCTTATCACTTTTCTACCCAAAAATTGCTCCCAATGCCAGATCACTTGCATCACACATCACTCCAGATAGGTTCCAATCAAGAATCACCAATATTGGTGTTGCAATTAGCCTTTCCTTCAACTTGTTGAATGCTTGCAAATAATTTTCATCAAAATCAAAAGGAGTATCTTTTTCAAGGAGATTACATAAAGGTTTGGAAATCTTAGAGAAATCTTTAATAAATCTCTTGTAAAATCTCGCATGGCTAAGGCACTTTGAACTCCCTTTGTGTTTCTTGGAGGTGGAAGCTATTCAATGGTTGTTATCTTTGCTCAGTCTATGATGAGAATGCAAAATGTCATATTTTTTTCTCCTAATACTTCATCTTTTGCACCTATTTGATTCCTAAATATACTC
>JAYJMB010069735.1:0-24338 GCA_036873735.1 Pouteria campechiana
TGGGGCCCAATCTGGCAAAGTTGTTGATAGCGGATGATCGTAAGGTAGTTTTGGATCATGCTGGACTTAGAAAAGATAAGCAGAGATTGCTGCCTCTGTTGGCTGAGGATGTCTTTTTGTTCCCTACTTGTGCTGCCCAAACTAGAACATTCGTCAAGCTATAAAATTTGCTTTGCCATTTCTAGTTCATGCTACTACAATCGTGCACCAATAATATTTATATTTTCAATATCAAAATAATCCCACAACACTATTTGGATCAAGGGGAGCAAAATACAATTAAAAAGATTGAAAGAAAATATAATATATATATATATATATGAGAATGAAATTGATGTTGATAAAATAGTGAATGAAATAAAAGAAAAAAATTTCTATAAAAATAAAATTAATAAAGATAAAATAAATTATCAATTATCACCAATAAATGTAGAGGTTTTCAAAAGTTTTCAAAATCGTTAGCCTTCAGTCACTTGTACAAATAACTCCCTTCGGGGCATTTTAGGGCATATTTGCAATAGTATACATTGACTTAGGGGTGCAACTTGGGTAGGGTACCAGTGAACTGAATCGGAACCGCCTCAATTTTTTGTAGGTAAGGTTCCACCTTTCTGAACTAAAGAGTAGGGTCAATTCCACCTTCTTGACCTGCATTCATTTTTAGGGTGGGTTTGATTCAAAGCATTGGGTACTTGAACCAAACCAACCGGCATAAATTATTTTAAAAAATAACTTTGACTGAATAGCATACAACCATTATTTACAAATCTTAGATCGCAAATTTACCTATTTGACAATATCCCATATAATAGGGGACACTTCCTTGTCATAAGCTGGATATTCTTTTAAATAAACCTAGAAAATTGGGATGAGAGACTCTCAATTAATAATACATTTATAAATGATAAGCCACAAGGGTCTCACTATCTTTTCAACAAAGCATGCACCAAAATTTGTATAAGCATCAAAACATCCTAACTTCTTTGCAATTACAAAACATTTCATGCAAGGATTGCTAAAGGGCGGAACACATCAAGTGGCAGTTCTTGTAAAAATCTCCTAGTAAAAAATATTAGATCAGTTCATATTCAAGTCATATATGACTTAATCATAAAAAATTGCCCCACTAGATTTTATCATCATGCAAGTGTAGCCAATTTGTATAATGTGGAAAGCTTATATATGCCAGAGTATGGCCAAACATAGACCAATTAGATGAAGCCCATGGGCCATGAAACATTATTCTACAAAATTATCTAGTTCTAATAGCTTATCTTTCAGAAAGCATTAAGGGAGACTCAAACCTAGCATTATAAGTTCTTATAACCAAATTTACTTAAAACAGAACAAAGCTGACTTTAAAAGAAATAGGATAAGTTAATAAAAGGGTAAGATAGGATCGACAAAGAAACAAATCGAACCGATCCAAGTTGCAGCCTTACATACTGCAATGAGGCGGCTATTGTAAAACAAGAGTGAAGCACAAAAACAAATAAAGAATATATAAAGAATAAGGTACATTAGAGAACAAGGACAAAATAAAATTATAATTTAATACTTTTTAAAGAATATATAAGAATAGAGAATTCAAAAGATTAGAATAATGATCAAAAAAGTATGAAAAAGAATTAAATGAAGATAAAAGATTATAGTCTATATAAATAAATATTATGCTTGAATAAAGGTAACAAGAAATGTAGACAATAGATGGGTGTAATTGGACATCAATCCAACCGCTCCCTTATTGTTCGCATGGACTGACTTCATTTTTGAAAGTAGATGTACTAAATATTTGGACATTTAAAAATATTAAGAGACATGAGAATGGGCGTACATATGCTGTCGGCAATAAAGAAAAATGATATTAACAAAAAGAAAAGGTGAAAAGGTTTTTTCACATATTTTAATGTGATTTTATATTTAGCTACCTAATAATCCTGCTTTTTATTATTACTTATATTTTTAATTATTATTTTTATCTTTTAATTAAAAATCTAACTATTTTATCTTTATTCACTTTATTTCTAATTATTATCCTACATTATATGACATCATTTTTTATTTGGCATATTTTTTTACTTTTCTCATTCTAAAAATACCCTAATAATAAAATAAATAGATGATAATAATAAAAATTAAAAACGAATTATGAGAATAATAATTATTATAATAAGTACATGACATGAGTGCCATGTGTTTATGCGTGGAGTGGACTTTCATCTCCATTTCGGCTCCTGTCAAACGAGTCCTTCGCGCAATTCAATACTTTGAACCCCCACGACAAGTGTCCCATCACATGCCACTCCGTGGAAAATAAGATTAGATACGTGCATGGTCTAAAATGAGATTGCAGCCTGCGCTAAAAGTCAAACACAGCCGATCTAAATGTTAAATAGAGGTCCAAAAAGGGGGCCAGTCCGCTAAAAATGCACCCAGTGCAGGCATTTTTATCTCCGCATATTCCACAAGAGTACGGGCCGCTGCTTTTCTTGCGCCAGCGGCACATTTAGCGTTGTATGTCAGTTGACACGTGGCAGCTTTTTATCCTTTTTTATTTCTTTTTCTTATCGAATCTCTGACAGCTTGGTTGGATAGGATGGACGATCTTGGTGGCTTGATTTAAACAGTGGGGGTGAGTTTGTGCTTGGCATTTTGCTGGGGGAAAGAGATCCCAATCCAACTCCAGTGAATAAGGACATCCATATCTAAGATTTCGTTGCAGCAGTTATCCTGACATGGACCCACTTCTGACCTCCTACACATGCAATTGAATTGAATACCATGCAAGCATTTATGGATGGAGGGTATTGATTGATTGGTAATTGAGATGGGCCCGGAAGCATTTACGAGGAGGACTGCCCCGCCTGTTTTTTTAAGCAACACGTTGCTGCTGGCTCTATTATAAAAACTTGACCTGCGCGACGCGCAAGAGACTTTCAATGTTTTCAGCCAGCTTTTTGGAAATTAAAGAGGATGAACACGAGCCAAATATAATTAAATGTATACTATAATCTCAGAAAATTAGAAATTTTTGAAAAGGTTTACTTAGGGAAGCAAAATTGTCAAGGAGAAGGTGGACTTATAAATGGATTATGATGAATCCAAGTCATTGAATGATAGCATTTTCTTTGAATAATCCTGTTTATAACTGTTGGTGATGATTTATACATATATATAAATATATAATTTTTTATATTTTTAATTATTATCTCTATGGAGTGAGAGGAATTTTTTTAGAAGCCATCAAAGTACATCTATTTCCATTAAAGTCAAAGTATTACAAAAAAAATAATGTCAGTAAAATATGAAATGATATTAGCTATAAGCTATATCAAGTTAATATAAATAAAAGTAATAATTGAATATACAGATAATAATAAAAAATAAACTTATTATTATAGATAAATATCAAATAGAAATTTACTTTTATAACTCTTGCTCATCTTTTCATGATAATAACCCAATCAGGTAGATCCCTTTGGGAACTGCCAAACCCTTCCATGTGTAAAGAGGTTTACACGGTCAAAGATTAGATAAAGCACAATCAATTTATATTTGCATTAGATAAATGTGTTCAAATGCAAGGTTTTGGAGCGTTTGGTGAGTATGAAGAAGTACCAAGGTTAAAGCAAGGTTTTTGCAAGGCCCTCCGAAGTCCAAACATGGAGAGGCCAGCTTGCCATTGCCATGATAGCTATAGCTGAGCTGGAAATTTGTAAATGATTGGTAAAAGTCATTTTCACAGTAAATAGCAAAATTATGCCGCTGCAAGCCAAATCAAACTTATTCGACTCTGACGTGAAGCATTCTTTAAAAAATTCCGAGTAAAAAGTCATAACAACTTGGCTCGGCATTCATTGTCTAGCTGCGCAAGCGAAAAGGGCATTTCCGTCACTCTGTGCTAGCTTCCCGAATCCGTGGGACCCTGTCAGGACGCAGCGGACTCTACGCCTCGAGGGTAGCGTCTACAACTAGGAGTAAACCATTATCGTTTTACCGAACTACGAAAATGCCATCATTGGTGTGCGCATTGTGGCCCAATTCTTGTCGGGCCGGGTTTAGGTAAACCCAATCCAAATTCAAATCAAAGAGTCTTTTTCATATCCAACGATAGCTTATTTTTAAATATTTTAACTTAAACCAAACCAAATTTATAAATTTAAATTAAATCTGAGTTAAAAATGAATTGATAATTTAGATGAATGATTCAGCTTGACAATTCAGATTAATAATTTTTAGATTTATATTATTATTTTAAATAAAGTTTATAATATTATTCTATTACATAGACTTATTATATGTATAATTAAATATAAAATTATAGCAAAATTTAATAATGTCATCTATACAATATCATAAATAATCATTTAAAATATTATTTTTTGAATGTAACTATAATTAATAAGTAAGATAATGGAATTCAAGAATTATTTTAAATTAAAATTTAAATTATATATTTTGAATTATTATTTATGCTATAACTTAAAAATGATTAAATCATTTAACCTATTTAGGTTATTTAAAATTTTAAGTTATTTAGATTAGGCTATTCAATTCTAAATTTTGGGTTATTTCAATTAGAGTAACTTGATTCAGATTTTGGGTTATTTAGTTTGGATTACCCTTAACCTGAACCAAACCATATTATAATTCAGTTTGGATTTGACTCAAATTATATTACTCAAAATCCAAAAATTTGTGTTGTTTACATGTGATTCGTTTGGAGTCAACTCACTCTACCTTTCTTAAAGCTCTAATTAAAGCTTAATACTAATTATATTTTTAAAACTTTTACCAAGCCTACACAATCTCGATTGCATTCAAGTTAATTATTCATATTTATGCACAAACATATGAATGTATGCTGCATAAATTAATGTATTTGTGATAAAAGATAATTTAATTACTTTTTCATTTTATCCATAAATTAACGCATAATTTTAATACTTGAAAACATTATTTTTAAGTTTTAGTGATTGAAAAGAAAAAATATTTTAATGCAAGTATTGAAAAAGAGATACTAAATTTCATTTATTTTCATAACATATGAAAATAACTAAGCAAATTAAGTTAAAACTGGACTAAAGTTACCAGAGGCTTTAATCCCACATAATTCTATTTTTAAATCAAGTTAGATTGAGCCATCATTTTTTTTCAACTTAAATTTAAAAATACTTAATTTAACTTTTTAATAGTGCTAAATGATAAGAAATGTAAAAAAAGTTCTAAAAGAAATATAATATAATATTAACCATAAAATAAAATAGATAAAATTTTAAATTGAATGGTAATGAGTGATAATTAAAAATATAGATAATAATAAAAAATAAAGTTATTACGAATATATAAATATCTTACAAAAGAAAAAGAGGAACAATTACACCCCTTTACAATCTTATGGTATTAATTCCTCCTTTTTCAACATCTTTTTAATTATTTGAAATTTATTTATCATAATAATGATATATTTTTTCATTATTATTTATATTTTTAATTATTAATTATTTTTTATCATATATTTTATTTTATTTTTGATTATTTGCCCCTATTCTATTTCATAATTTTTATATTTACCTTTACTTTTTAGATCAATTATTTTCTTCTTTTAGCATATCTTTTCAAATTTTTTAAATTTATACTTAGCTTTTATATTGTACATGCAAATACATTTTAGGAATGTGTTTGTTTTAAGGCAAAAGAAGGGTAATAATAATAAAACTCCTCCATAAACTAGTGTAATTTTTAAGTACTCATAATTAGTAATCATAATTATCTTATTTTTTTACATTATTTTCACATTATATAAATGAACCATTTGCATCATAATTTTCATGATGACGTTACCATTGAATAATTTCTTATTTACTTTATTGACATTACTTATATACTTTTAGTAATATTACTTCCATTTAACTTTTTTTTTCTTTTTTACATCTTTTTATTTGAACCAACAAACTAGTTGGTTACATTCAATTAACTCTAAACCCAATTTAGAACATCAAGGTATTTAGTACAAGAGAAATGATTCCATGTAATAACGATATGCAGAATAACCGATAAGATAAATCAGTTGATTATAAGGGTTTGGTTTTAATGATTAATAAAATTTATTTATGACTTAAATTAAGTCAATAATATTTTTGCTAAGATTTCCTAATTTAGATAAAGCTTCAAAGGAAGAAAGAAGGCTTTAGATGAAGAAAAAAAGCCTCAGAAGACACGTTTTGAATATCAGAGGAAGGTTCAGAAGTTCTGAAGGTCGCAGCCGGTATATCAGCCACTTGCGGCACCTGTTGAGTTCTAGGGAGACACATTTTCACTGGACTATGGAAGTTGATATGGTAGCTGCCTATGGTATCACTTGCGGTATAACCCCTTATGATGCACCTATTGCTCCAATAGTTAAAAATTTATGTAGCTCCACAATAGCCATATTGTAATGGTTTTCTTCTGAAAGGTCCAAAACCTCCCCATAGAAGATCCATTGAAGTAAAACATGATGCTTAAGAGTTCTAAGTGCCAAACACAAATCAAATACAAGAAATTCATCTAAGTTTCCCAAGTGCATTCACTCTAACGTGCTGCCAAGCTCAAGAGACTTTAACACTACATTATTTCCATGTCAAAGGAGTTCAAATAACTGTAATGTGCTTAATATTTTATATTTTATAATGAGCTTTAATTGTGTATACACTTAGGCCTAATTAGAGGTTGTTTCTTATACATGATGTGTTTGTAAAAGAGAGTTTCTGGTTAGCTCTAGAAACTAGTTCGTATAAGTTTATTGGTGAGCTCAAAGGACAATCAACATTATAGAGTTGCTGGTTAGCTTTGAAAACCAATGTATATAAGTTATAGGTGAGTTCAAAGAAAACTAATAGTATATGAGTTTCTAGTAAGCTCGATAAAATAAGGTTGAAAGAGTTTTGATTAGCTTGAAAAACCAAGGGACATGTGATTCCATAAGTGATAGTAGAACCCAAGATTGGAAAAACCTTGGAGAGTGAAGTAAGTGTTAAGGGGCCTCAAACCACTATAATCATTGTGTTCTTATTATTATATATTTGTATGCTTCCACTGTATTTCATTATTTGTACTTGCACATCCTATCTGTTTCCCTCACATTACTTGATCCAACCTTGTCATGCAGCCTGCATATTAGTGCATTTTGGGACCAACAAAATTTGATTCATGATCAAGTTTAGCAAATTTATTAATGAATTTAGATTTAAAAATATCTCAACTACAAACTTACACGATTTATAAATAAAGACCCATTTTGATGGTTATATATTCACTCTTAAATGAGATGAATTTTGTAGTTCATTTAAGTTTTTAATTTAAATAAAATTTTAAATCTTATCTAAATATGTAATGTTAAACATGATGAATGAATTAGATTTAGGTTATATACATCATCATTAGCCCAAAATGAATTTTTTGCATGATAATTTATGTGATAATAAAATAAAATAAAATATGATACTAGCCATGAAATAAAACTAACATGATATTTGCAGTATAAAAAATAATAACAATCATGAAATGAATAGAGGCAAGGCAAGTGAATTGTTTTAGAAGAAAAAATAAACGATGATTGAAAAAAGTAAAATTATTAGAATAAAAATGTAATTAAAATTTACTTTTTTCTTTTCTCTCCTTTTATTTTGGATCATTCCAACCCACTCTAACAAATATAATAAGAGGTTTGGAAAGCTGATGTCAACACAAAACGTTCAATTCCAACTTATGCTTGAGTTTAACAGTGAGAGGAGAAGAAGAGAAAAATGAAAACAGAAATATCAATGATGTAAATAATAAATAATGGTAGAAAATAATGTCAGCCATAAATTATATTAAATCATAATCAATAGCAGTGAGTAAAAATACAAGTTATGTGAAGCGAAGGTAAGATTGCAACGGTAGCTTAAATAAATACATGCCACATTCATTTATTATGTCAGTAATACATTTTCATATGCCGAACGCTTGCCGGCATTGCATTTAAACCTGCAATATGCTGACTAGCAACAGCCCGTCGAAAGCTGCAGGCTGGCGGTAATCATTTTTTATTTTTATTGATTTTTGAACTTTCCTCCGTTTGTCCTCAGCCATCCCTCCAATAGTGTTTATTCCGCAAAGCAAAAGGACGGATACGGTTGTCCAAAAACTAGTAGTTAGTCGTTACTGTCCGTCCAAACTGGCTTGAACGAGTATCATTTGTAAACACGAGCTGCACGTGTGCAACGCGTGACATGCTAGCGTGCCCATTTTGACGCTATCTAAAGATTGCGACGCAACCCATGTGCACATAAGTCACGTGTAAAGCTCAGATCGCATATTCAAAATTCCAAACGTAGCCTAGTAAAAGCATGTGTCGACACGTGCAAATAAAGACAGACGTGCGTCGCAGCCGCATTTTTGTGGGGGTTCCAAACGGGATTTTGGAGAATCTGGACAAGGAGGGGAGCGTAGCGGCAGACGACGTCGCGGCGTCCGAGGGTATTTCCGTTATTATAGGGCGACGTAGGGGCATGCTGAGAAATTGCTCTGGAACGTAATCGAGCGGGATTCCTCGTTCGCGTTGCCTGTTTTGAATTTCAAAAATCAAACGGCTCCCCAACAAAACCAGCTCGGAAATCCAGCCTCTACAGACAAAGGAAAACAGCATTCTTCTCCGCTCCCTCCATTTTTGTCGCTCCCTTGTCTTCTCCGAGATTCGTTTTTCAGCTTTCGAATCGTTTTTCCTTCGGAAACGGACCTCTTCAGCTCTCTCTTCTCCAGGAAGAGATTCTCCGAGATGGGTGGCGCTTCGGGGAAATGGCTAAAATCGTTAGTAGGCTTGAAAAAATCAGAAAAAGAAGACCACGTAAAATCCCAGCAGCTCTTTTATTGCACTGTTTCTGGCTTATTTCGATAATTTCTCATTGTTTTGGATTTGGGTTTCTGGTTTTTTTTTACAGGAAAAGAGTGGTAAGGGAAGGAAATGGAGGCTCTGGAGGAGTTCTTCCGCAGACCTTGGCTCGGCTTGGAAGGGTATGAAAGGGGCGCATCGGGCGGCTTCCGAAGCGTCCGATTCCTCTTCCGTGGCTGATGCTTTCACTGCTGCAGTAGCCACAGTAGTTCGGGCCCCGCCAAAGGATTTCAGAGTAGTGAGGCAAGAGTGGGCTGCAATTCGTATACAGACGGCCTTCCGCGGATTCTTGGTTAGATGGGTTCTCTTTGTCATCACTCCCATAAGATATTTCTCTTCTTTGTTTTGGCTGAACTTTTGTGAATTGTTGGAGTTGCAGGCTAGAAGGGCGTTGAGGGCTCTGAAAGGAATCGTGAGGTTGCAGGCTCTGGTGCGCGGTCGGCAAGTGCGGAAGCAAGCAGCTGTGACATTGAGATGCATGCAGGCACTCGTTAGAGTTCAAGCCCGCGTCAGGGCCCGGCGGGTGCGGATGTCGTTTGAAGGACAGGCCGTACAGGACATGCTAGCAATTCGTCGCCAAGATAAGGTTGATCTCTTGAAAGAAGCTGAGGTAATTTTCTGTATCTTATTTTCCATTTCTGTTCCGCACTAGTTCATGGATGAAGACCTGAGAATTGAATTTGAGTATCCTGGCAAATGCAGGAAGGATGGTGCGATAGTCAGGGGACACTAGATGAGGTTAGAACAAAGCTACAAATGAGGCATGAGGGAGCAATCAAGAGGGAAAGGGCGATGGTTTACTCCCTCTCGCAGCAGGTAAAAGTCAAAGCCGCATGATGTAATCCTGCTGTTCAATCGCTTTTATTCAATTGTTTGTTTGCTTCTTTCAATTTGTATCTCTTCTATATATGCATTCATTTTGGCATTTTGCTTGTGTCTCAGCAGCGGAGGCCAAACTCCAATTCAAACCCAAACTCAAGAACAGATGCATCCTTTAGTAAGCATTGTGAATTGGATAAGAATGGTTGGGGCTGGAGCTGGCTTGAACGTTGGATGGCAGCCAAGCCATGGGAGAACCGGCTGATGGAACAAGCGCACATGGATCCCTCTGAGACCCATTCCAAAATCTGTGGCGATGATTTCGGTGGAATCCGCTCTAAATCTTCTGAATCAGGTTTTGTAAAAATCAGAAAGAACAACGTGACAACCAGGGTTTCTGCAAAACAGCCAGTCAGCACTCGTTCATCTTCGACCCCTAGCTCTGAGTTCCAGTATGATGAGAGCCCGGTGTCTTCTTCACTTGATACATCCACCCCAATTTCTAGCAATACTCTATTGGCATCTGAAAGAACTGAGACGAGTAACAGCAGTAGACCCAACTACATGAACCTGACAGAGTCGATCAAAGCCAAGCAGAAACCATGCAGCTATCATCGAGTGCAGAGGCAGTCGATGGATGATTTTCAGTTTCATAAGAAAGCGAATGTCGCCAACCTGGATTCGAAGAGTAGTGTGGACTCAGATCCTTCGGTTACTTCATCTAAACCAGGGCTGCTCGCTCTGCGGAAGGAAAGGAACTCAAAAATCAGGGAAAAGGAGAACTGCTACTATGCTGAGAGGACTGCTTCAACCTGTTAGTGCTTGCATATTTCGCCATTGCTTGGATGCCTAGTTAGACGACTGTCCGAAGGACTGATGTGGTCACTCCGGGAGTTCAACATCTTGTTGTCCTGTTTCGTTGAGAAAATTGTTCAGCTCTGGTTCAGGCTTCCATTGAGATAATGCGTTTCGGATTAATCACCACAGCTGATTTGGGTTCTGATTTGGAAGGGGAAATTCAGATGAAGCCAGAAGTGAGTTTAAGCTGTGCTAAACTTTTCTCGGGGACTTTGGGACTTTTCTCTTGTATCATAGAAGCAAAACTGTGCTTGTAGAATTAATGGCTGTGGTTGTGTGTTCTTGTCCATGTACTTTCTTAATGAGAATAGATTGTCTGAAATTGCTACGTTCGGTTGGGACAGCTCGTAATTTCACAAAAAAATGGCTACTTTATTTCTCTGTCAGCGCCTTCGCGCTTTGTGGTTGAGATTTACATCCAGTTGTCACCTTGATGCGCATCTTCACTCAGGCTTGCTTGAATAAATCATGTAGAAGTAAAATGGTGAAAGGGCCTCCTCTTTTTTTCCAACTAGATATCTATTAATTATTTCTAACAACTCTATTTTTTCAATTATTATTAGTATTTTCAATAATCAATCTTTACCTCTCCATCCAAAAACATAATTTATTTATGATTGATATTACTCTATATTTCTTTTTTTCTAGTGAACTGTGATAGAAGATAAGTTTTATAGTTGACAGATTAGCCACGTTAGATTCCTATTCTATTAGGAGACTTATTCCACCCATGATGTATTAGATTCCTACTCCAATGGGAGACTTATTCCACCCACAATATAATTTAGTAAGAATCTAATTAAGGTTGGTACAGTTTCATAAAAGGGACTTTTAAAAGACTAGGGGTGGTATAACCATCTGGATTCTTCTCTACATAGGGCACCTTATCCAATTATGATGTCTTGGTATATTGACCTAAGCTTAACTATAAAATGACTAGGACACATCCTTATATTAGGTTCCATAACAAGGCACACCTCAAGAAGGGAGGGGTGAATTGGGTTACTAAATTTTTTTTGCTTAAACCCCTTTAAAGGATTAAAGTCCCTTTTTGCAGTTCCATGGAAATAATGCAAGTACTCAATAATTAGATAGAGATTTTTATAGTGGTTCGAGTTGACTACTCTACTCAACTTTTCCACGGACTCTTCTCTTGTAACTTGGGTTTCATTATCTCACTATAATGGAAATATAATTAGTTCACCCAACACTTTTCTTGATTCCAGCTTAAGGGGGCTTAACAATTTAATGCCCCTGCACTCTTCTAGATTCTAACTCCAGGGGGCGTGAATACACAGTAACTATTGATTGTTAGACACACTCCAATAGACCAGTATAGTTCTTCTTGAGTTTGGTCTCCAATACGAGCTCAAGGTAATACACAAGTAAAATAAGGAAATTTAAGTACACTTTTTACAAAGTGTTTCTTTAGATTTGTAGGGGAAGGCTTGACAACTTTGAATGCAAAAGTAATTGTTCTCCCCAAAAGTTATTGAGAGCCTTAATGAGAGTGCTTGAAGGTTTAAGCGTGAAGGTTGTTGGAGTTGCTAGAGACTAAATAAAGGTTTTAGCTCTTTGAATGCTTGCAATAACTCTCTCTCTCTCTCTAATCTACTTCCAATGACCCAAATTTACTCCATATATACTCTAATTTGAAATCTGTTCATTGGGGTAGTTGAGCCTCATTAAATGTAAAAGAATGTTTGAAATTTCTCCTATTAAAATCCACCTTCTTTTGGTTAAGTTTATAGTTGTGAAAACTCGCAAACCCACAGTAGTTAGATGTTTTGGATCATCTAAAGCAACGTCTTCAGCATGTCTGGAATGCCTTCAGGATTTGGAGTTGTCATTGCTTCAGATCTTGTTTGTAGCTTCAGACCTTCTGAAGTAGCAATCTTCAGAAGTCGCATTCCTTCAACACCTTGTTGTTTTGGATTCATCGTTGCTTCGTACCACCTAAAGCATGCCTTTGGATGGTCTGAAATGGTCTTCCATGTTGAACTTTGGAATAAAGTTGTGTTGCACGCCTTCAGATCATTTGAAGTAAATACTTCAGACCATCTAAAATGACGGACGATATTGACTTGAAATGGCACCTTGGAATAGTTCTTCAGCATGTCTGAAATGATATTTTAGATCATCTGAAATGGCGCAGTCTTGAACTTCAGCATGTCTAATAGACTTTCGTCACATCCGAAGTTTTGAATTAAGCCATTTTCAAACGCTCCTTAAGTTGTGTTCAACACATCTGAAATAAGGTCTGTAGAATGTTTAAAATGATGTTATTCTTCTGGCGTCTTGGCTACATGCTTTAGCATTTTTGAGGATAGCATTTGTAATGTCTGAAGCAGTTCTGAAGCATCTTCTGAAGTTGTTATAGTGTTTGAATTTAAGCATCGTACTTCAACAGTTCTTTTTTATGGAGAATATTAGCTTCTTCATTTGAAAATCCTGCTTTCTATTCTGAAGCTATTTTTGCACTTGAGATCTTGAAGAACTTTCATTAGTAATAAACTTAATCGAGTTTTGTATATCATCAAAACTATACACTTATACTAACAATCTTCTCCTTTTTGATAATGACAAAATTTGATTAAATTATTGTAGTTTTTAAGTATGCTAATGAATTTTAATATGATCTCCCCCTGATTGATTACATTGTTCTTATCTTGTCTCCTCCTGAATGAATGTATTAAACTCAAATTCTTTTTTATCCTTTTTGTTATAATAAAAAAGGCACAGAGGGAAAAGAAAATAAAATATGTAGAATGAGTAAAAAATAAAGGACACATAGATAGACCACAAAAAATTTCATTGTATTGAATTGCATTTCAGTATGAAATGCATTATATGAAATATTGGAAAGAGTTACATGAAGACTTAAGATAAGTGTAGCAGGTTATGGGTTGTGGAGGAAGACAGAGGTGAGAGGATGGGCTATGATGAGGAGTGGGAAGGGTGATTAGGAAGGATGAAAGAAATGGAGGGTGCTATTGCTTCTATGTTCTCTTTTTCATTCTCTTCATCAGCCACCGGAGTGAGGACCAACTTGAATTCAAGGCCATTGGACTTATATAAAGATGATTATCTTTTTATCCAAAGTCAACACTTGCACATTCTAAGAATATAATAGCTCTTGTAGATAACCATTTAGTCTTTTGATTTTCAGCTGTAGGTAGGTTGAGAACTTCATTAATCCTTTCAGAAGCTATTTCTCTAATCCATGATATCTAAAGGATTTCATTATCCATTCTGCTCCTCAATGATGTGCTCACATCTTTAGACTTTGTTCTTCTTCTTTTCCTACTTCCTGACTTATGCTTCACTAGCTTTCTTACGCCCTTTGATCTTGCCATTGTAGCACATGGTTTTGGAGTTGGAATGGGGGAAGATAAAAGGGGTCTTTGGAATAGTTTTTGAGGAGAAGAAATAATTATTTACTAAAAATAAGAGAATGATAGGATTACTAACCAAAGTAACAATTAATATCTATGGGAAAAAAGAGGTGTTACCTCGAAAATGACTTTTCAGAAGTGTGGGAAGGAGGTTTTAGATGTTATGAAATAAAAATTTAGAATTTCAGATGATAGGATGAGGTTTAGACTTTAGATTGAGTTTTAGATAGTTTGAAGTTGTAACTTCAGATAATGAAGGACTGTATTTCAAAGTGTCTGAAATGGAATGTCAGTAGAGCTTCAAATGTTCTGAAGTGCTATTTCAGAATGTCTAAAGGTGAGAAAGGTATCAAAAGATTAAATTCAAGTGCTAAAGACTTCGAAAACAACGTCTAAAACATTTTAAATATGAAATTAAATGAAAAAAATTATTATAGAAGATTTAAATTGCATTGGAATTCCAATTCAAGTCCTTAAATTGTAAAGTTTCCCAAACAGGTTTGATTTATGCCTTGGGTCTGTAATAATCTTAAGATTTATTTCATTCTATTTATCACAACATTTTAAAGCATAATTTCAGACATCAAGTTACAAATTTTATAAAGAAAAAATACAAGGTGTATTCTTATGCATTTACATCAGTCATTCCTAGTTCCCTCATGTTACAGAAACTTTCTAATGACAAGGGCTTTGTAAAAATATTTGCAAGTTGGGAATGTGTAGGCATATAATCTAGATAGATATCATGCTTTTCTATATGATCCCTAATAAAGTAGTGTCTAACTTCTATATGCTTGGTACGAGAATTTAAAATAGGATTTTTGGTTAAGCATATTACTCTTATATTGTCACACCTTATAGGAATATCCTTATAATGCAAACCATAATTCAGAAGTTATTGTTTTATCCAAAGCAATTGTGCATAACAATTTGCAGCTGCTATATATTCAACTTTTTTAGTAGAGAGGTTAACACTAGTTTGCTTTTTAGAGAACCATGAAACTAAACTATTTCTTAGAAACTGACATATTTCACTAGTGCTCCTCCTATCAACTTTGTATCCTCAAAGTCAACATCTGAATATCCAACCAGTTCAAAAATAGTCTCTTTTGGATAACAGAGCCTAAGACTTGGTGTATCAATCGGATACTTAAAAATTTATTTTATTATAGTTACATGTGACTCGACTAGACCAAAATCTAGAACATAAGAATACACTAAACAAAATGTCAATCCTAGATGCAGTCAAATACAGTAATGAACCAATTAGGTTTAGGTATAACTTTTGATCTACAAGTTTACCCTTCTTGTCCTTATCCAGCCTTGTTGAGGTGCTCATTGGAGTGCTTGTAGCCTGCACTTATTCTATCTTGAACCTCTTGAGGATGTCTCTTGTATACTTGGATTGACAGGTGTAATTTTCATAATTTTTTGCCTAATTTGTAATCCGATGAAGTAATTCAGCTCACTCATCATACTCATTTCAAATTTAGCTTACATTATTCTTGAAAAATCTTGACAAAGGGTCTCATTAGTAGCACCGAATATAATATCATCTGCATAAACTTGAACTATCAAGATATTCATTCTAACATTTTTTATGAACAATGCAGTATCAACTTTTCCTTTTTTGAACTTATGATCACTTAGAAACTTACTTAACCTTTAATACCAAGCTCTTGGAGCTTGTCTTAGTTCATAGAGTACTTTGGTAAGTTTGTATATATGGTAGGTTGATATTTTAGCTAGAAATCAGGAGGTTGCTCTACATATACTTCTCATTTAGATAACCATTGTGGAATTTACTCTTCACATCCATCTAAAATAATTTGAAGTTCTTATAGGATGTAAATGCAAGTAACATTCTTATAACTTTTAATCTTGCTACAGGGGCATAGGATTCTTCAAAATCAATTCTATCATCTTGGGAATAACCCTTAGCAACCAACCTTGTCTTATTTCTGAAAACAAGTCCACTTTCATCTAGTTTATTTCTAAAAGCCTACTTAGTTCTAATTACAGTAGCATGTTCAAGTCTTAGAACCAACTCCCATACTTTATTTCTTTTAAACTGGTTCAGCTCTTCTTGCATAGCAATGATCTAGTTTTCATCATTTAGAGCTTGATCAATGCTAGTAGGCTCTATGTTAGAGATAAAACCATAATGACCATAAATGTTTTGCGTGAATTGTCTTATTCTAACTCCATCATAGACATCACCTATGATTTGATCTCTAGGATGGGCACTTATGAACTTCAAATTAGTAGGAGATTGATAGGGAATATTACCTTCACTTATCTCCTCTTTACCTTCTAAATTTTGGTCATCATTATGCTTTGAACTGCTTACTCCCCTTTAGTTTTCCAATTGTAGCTTTTTTATTTTATTTGTAACTTTTTTTGCATCACTATCAGACTCCTTTCTCAGGGTTAATCTAGTCTCATCAAATTTAACATGCACATAATGTTCTACAATCTAAGTTTTCTTATTGAAGATCTGAACGCTCTACTATTATAAGAGTAACCAAGGAAGATAACCTCATCGCTTTTTGGATCAAACTCTAGAAGGTTATCTGTCTCATTACTCAACACATAACACAAACAACCAAAGGGGTGAAAATTTGAAATGTTATGTTTTCTTTCTTTCCAAAGCTCATAAGGAGTTTTCTTCAAAATTGCTCTAATGATAACTCGGTTTAGACATGGTAAGTTGTGCTAACTGCTTCTCTCTAAAACTTTTTGGATAACTTGCTTTCATTCAACATGGTTCTTTCCATCTCTTGAATTCTTCTATTTGTTCTTTCCACAACTCTATTTTGCTGTAGAGTTTTAGGGGATGAGAAGCTATGGTGAATTCTTTTTTCTTTACAATACTCAATAAAATTTTTGTTTTCAAATTCACCACCATGGTCACTTTGAATTGAGACAATTGACAATTGCTTCTCATTTTGGACAAACTTTGAAAAGTAGAGAACATAGAAAATGCTTTATCTTTGCTTGCTAATAGGATTACTCATATGAACCTAGAGTAGTTATCTACAATGATATACACATTTTTTTTCCACAAGGCAATTTTTATCAGATAGTTCAAACAGATCTATGTGTAAGAACTCTAGTGGTCTAGATGTGAATATTTTATTTTGAGGAGAAATGGACGCTTTGGTATATTTTGACATTTGACAAGCTTTATCGATTTTATTCTTGCCATATTTCAGCTTAGGCAATCCATTTACTAGATTTTTATTCCACAAAGATTTGATATTGGACATATTGATGTGTCCCATTCTCTTGTGTTATAGCTATGGGTCATCATTAACAACAATTAGGCATTTTCTCATAATTTTATTTAGATGAATTAGATATATGTATATATATATTTCCATGTCTCCTTCCACTAAATAATAAACTATCATTAACATCGAATACATTTGTATGTGGATCATTCAAACACAACTTTTTGACTTCTATCACTTAGTTGACTAATGCTTAGTAAGTTATGTTTGAGTCCATCAACATATAATACATTCTCTAAGCATGTATTGAATAAATTATAAAATTTACCTATACCCTTGATGAAGCCTTTGTCATTGTTGCCAAATGCAACAATTCCTCCATTTATTAGCTTTGGCTCCTTGAAGAGCACCTTTTTCCTGGTCATGTCTCTTGAGCATCCGCTGTCTATGAACCAGGAATTTCTAGAGGTAGCTTTATAGCTTACATAAACAAAATAAAATATTCTTTTACCTTTTTGGTACCCAAGTAGTGGGTCAAATTGTGTTAGTGGTTTTATGTGTGAGAAATGATTGTGCACTATCTTCGGGTCTTCACTTCAATCTTGCACTTGTTCTCTTCGGTTTTCTTACATCGCAATCATATGTCTTGTGTCCTTCTCTATTGTAGAAATGACACTTGTTGGGCATTCTAGTTGGTGTATTCTGTCTTTGGTTTTCTAACCCAAGAGTGTCCTATGAACCTTCTAATGTTAGGACAGTTGCCTTTCTCTTCAGTGAGGTTCATACCCTTGGTCCACCCACTAAATTTTCTATTTTCTTGTGGCTCATCACCACTTGATTGTTCATATCCAAGTCCCTTTTACTATTTTGTCCAATCATAGATAAGAACTTAGTTACTGATTCTCCTAGGTTGGAGAATTTATGCAACATACTATTTAATATTTCTATCTCTTTTTTTAGATTTCCTACATCTTTTTACATAGAAAGATTCCTTTCTGCTAGTGTAACATTTACTTTGATAGTGATATCAAAGTGTTTCTTTATATAGCTAAACTTTTATCCAAGAGTTTCAAACTCATTAAAGAGACAGTTATATGATTATTGTAATTCATTAAGCTCATTGCATTTACTATGTCCATTGGTAGGGCTTGAGGAGTTAGAACTATAGGAGCAATAAGAATTTACCTCATGCTCCAACTCATTTATGCATTCTTCTGACTTGTCTTTGGTGGAGAGCTGGCTTGTGGACTCATTCTCTATATGAGCCATTGAGCATATTCTTGCAAAGTTCCCCACTTCTCTGTCATCTATTCCACTTGAGCTTGTGCTTGAGGAATCTTCATCATTTACATAAATTCCTCTGGCATGATTTCTTGATGACCTCTTAGTTTGTTTTTCCTTTTTGTCCTTTTCTCTTTTATCTTCTCTTTCATATAAATCTACCTTATCTTCATTTAAACATGCCGCAAACCAGTTTCCAATTCCTTCACACTTGTAGCATTTAGGCATGTTTCTTTTTCCTTTCAATCCTTCTTCTCTCTTCTTGTTTAGGATGTTTTCTTGAAGTATTACCTCTGTTACTTGTTACAAATTTTCTGAAATTTCTGGCCAACGTGGCCAATTCATTTTTTGATTGTGAGGTTGACTCACTACTGCTCTCTTTTGTTGCCTTAAGAGCTATGATTTTCTTCTATTTAGTTGGCTCTTCTTGCTTGCTCTTGATCAGCTCATGTGACATCAAAGAACTGTTAAGGTCATTGACCTTGAGCATGTTTAGGTCCTTTGCTTCTTCTATTGTTGTGATTTTCTAGTTCCAAGATTCTAGTAGTGCTCTTAGAATGTTTATTACTTGCTTAGAGTTAGAACTTTTTTCCTAACCTTTAAGAGTGATAGTAATTTTTGAAAATCAAGCATACATTTTAAAAATGTTCTCTCCCTCTCTCTTCTTAAAGTCCTTTAGTTCTCTTGTAAGTTTATTCTTCTTATTCCCCTTGACTTGGGAGGAACTTTCATAAATTGACACTAATTTGTCCCAAATATTTTGGTAGTGGTGCAAGATGACACTCTATTAAACTTAATAGTAGACAGAGCAAAGAATAGCGAGTTCATGGCTTTTGCATTATTTTGAATGTTGGTGGTCTCCTCCTTGGTCCATGCACCAATTTCACTTGTAGGAAGGGTTATTCCTACTTCTATGGCCTTCTAAGAATCCATATCGCTAGTCTTAATGAACTGTTTCATCCTTAACTTCCAATATGTAAAGTTTGTTTCATCAAATAAGGGTAGTCGGGTGGAGCATTGCCCCTCGGCAAAAATATGAGCAGAGGATGATGGGTTTACCATTGGATCTCTATAGGTACTTTCTAGCCCACTCTGATATCACTTGTTAGGTCCTATTACAAGGCACGACCGAAGAGGGGAGGGGTGAAATAGTTTACTAAATTTTTTTTTGCTTAAAGCCCTTTGAAGGATCAAAGTCCCTCTTTGCAGTTTAATGGAAATAATTTAATCATTCAATCATTAGATAGAGATTTTTATAATGGTTTGAGTTGACTACTCTACTCTTCCAAGCACTCTTCTCCATTGACTTGGGTGTTGGTCCCTAAAGGTAGGCAAATACCCAAGAGGGGAGAGGTGAATTGAGAATTTAAAACTTTTACTAGACCCATTTGAAATATAACGTCCCTCTAGCAAATAATGTATTCAAATAGTAATCATACAAATAAGTAGGATACAAGGATTTTTATAGTAGTTTGGCCAACCGTCTCTACTTCACTCTTTCAAGCACACTTTTCTCTTAGTGTCTTGGGTTCTACTATCTTACTATAATAGAAATATAATAATGCTTCTAACACTCTTCTAGATTAGCTTTAGGGGTCTTAAGCACAATGCTCCCAACACTCTTCTAGATTCCAGCTCGAAGGGGTATACACGAAACACTCTTCTAGATTCTAGCTCTAAGGGGCATACACAGTGCTCCCAACACTCCTTTAGATTCCAGCTCTAGGGGATATACACAATGTAGCTCTTGTCTATACTCAGATAGTCATGACTCTTCTTGAGCCTAGTCAATGCTTACCAGCTCAAGGCAAATATAAAGATATAAGAATGTGAAAGTTTAAACATACTTTACAAATATCTCATGGTAAGCTCAGCGAAAGAATTTGAATTTTTAAATGCAAAATTAAATGATATTCCTTGAAGATAGTTGGAGGCATTTTAGAGATGACGCAGTAAGATTAAGTGTGAAGGCTCTTAGCTTGTTTGAAAGATTAATGAAGATTGCAGCTCAGGAAAGAATAAGCAATCTTCTTTAAGGTTGTATCTTTTGTCCAACTTTACTCCATTTATATGCTTTAAATTCTAGCCGTTGGTGGCAGGTGACCTCCATTAATTGTTAAAGACCATTCTGGTTAGCTGCTTTGAAATCATCATCTTTTAATTAATTCTCATTAGCTAGAATTCCTGCAACATTATTCTTGCCTCAAGCGAGATGAATTTTTGCTTTGGGCAAGGGAAATGTTTGTAGCACTAACTAATTCATGATTTTAGGAAGAAGGCATTAAGTTTGGATGAATTTAGCCTTGTCTCGCACTTCATCCCATTTACCCGAAGCAAGTTTCGGACAAACTCACTGAACCGTTACTTTGTCTGAAGTTAATTTTGGATAAATTTTGCTTAGCCATTCTTGATCAAACAAAGTTTCTTCATTTTTCTTTGTTTGAAGCTCGTCTTTTCTTTTGCATTTGTTCTAGGTTTCTGCCTTAAGTCTTCGAACGAAGTTTCTGTTCATTCTATTTTGTCCATGGCCTTATGCATATGTCCTAGCCATCTGCTTTGAAGCTTAGGATAAACTTCTACTTCACTCTACTTTGTTTATGATTGATTTGGATGATCTTCATATTAGGGACGAACAAATTTTTGATTGTAGCTTCGTCATTTGCTTTGTCCAAGTAGTCAATATAGTAGACTTTGGATAGGTCTTTATGGCATAGATGAGCAATTTATTTCTTTATCTTTGTCATGAGCTTTTCATTTGTCCGATGTGTCTGATTATCAATAAGATTCCAAGCTCCTGTTTTCCTTTTCTATTTCTTTTGAAATGTAAAACTTCATTTGCACATTTTTATGCTTTTGCAACCTGTTTTTGTATACTTAATTACTTGATAAATATTTATTAGTATAACTTAATCAATTTTTATGTATCATCAAAACTATGCATTCACACTAACAATCTCTCCCTTTTTGATGATGACAAAACTTGATTAAATTATCTCATTTGCAATTTAATAAGCTCCCCCTGAATGTATGCAATATGTTTTGCAAATTTTTGATGTCTCCCCCTGAACTAATTGATTCGTTCCCTTTAATGTTTTTTTCTCAAAAATTACATTATTTCATCATTTGTGATTGTTCTTCCTAAAAAGTTTTATTTTTTTATCTCTTGAAGATAATTTTCTAGTTTCTCTCCCCCCATTGTCATAACAAAAAAGAATAACAGTAAATCACAGGACAATATCCCATAACAAAGTAGGACAAACAGAAATAAGATGAAAAAAAATTTATTTTATTACATTTCAATACAAAGAAGAATACATTGAAGATTAAGCAAAATACAAAATAAGCCATCCTAACAACAAATATTCTAAGTTTGGGGATATAGAGCGGGAGATAGTGGTGGAGCCCAATTATGATCCATCAGGCGAAATGAGGATGTGCGTTCAAAACTTTGAGAGGTTTCATCAAGTGTGAGAAACCCAAGTTTGGACAGTGGTTGGAAAGATGAGGAGTTGAAAATGGATGTAATATACTTGTTATCTCCTTTCCCCTTCTCTTTAGGTGCCCTAGAAGATGGTAAAATGGGATTCAGGGCCATCTGACTGGGATAAAGATGGAGATCTATGTCTACTAAGTCAAATTTTGAAGAAAAATACTTTGAACTAGATAGATTGAAGATGACATTCCCATAATCAGAAACATCAACTTCCTTCCATAGAGAAACATGAAGATCATCCTTTATTTCCTTAATTTTGACCACTCGCTCATCTTCCCTTTTCTTCTTACATTTCCATAGCTAGATGGTTTCATCTCCTTAGTGAATGTTTCATAAAATTGGTAGAGATAGATTAATATAGATTAGATGTGGTAAAAAATTAGGTAATTGATATGATTTTTGAGGAAAAGTGAGTTAAGATTTGCCAAGAAAAGGAAATGATGTGATCTCTAATAGTTGTAATTTAATTTTAGCAAGAAAATGAGACGTACATCCTTGAGAATGAGTTAAGGAGTCTCGGACAAAGATGTACTAACTTTGGACAAATGTATATTGTATGAGAATAAATATTGACATGGATTTGAGACAACGATTAGAAAATACAAGGAGTCTTGGACAAATGTTTACTAACTTTGAATAATTAGTTTGTTCAAAATGGAGCAGTTAGACGAGATTAATTATTTGAGAGAAAGCAATACTTTAAACATTTGAAGTGTAGACTTAGACAAAACAAATACAAATAAAAAACTCAACATTCACACATTTGTCAATAAGTATAAAGATATCTTATGCATTCACATTGGTCATACCTAGTTCTCTTTTAATGTTGCAAAAAGTTTCAAATGTTAATGGTTTTTAGTAAAGATATCAACAAGTTGAACATTTGTAGACACTTATTCTAAACATATATAATGTTTTTCCACAAGATCTCTGATAAAGTGGTATATGATCTCTATTTGCTTAGTTCAAGAGTGTAAAATTGGGTTCTTTGTTAATCATGTAGTACTATTATTATTATACCTAATGCATATGTCTCTGTATAACAATCTATAATCTAGAAGCTGCAACTTTATTTAAAGCAATTGCACACAACAACTTTCAGTTGCTATCTACTTAACTTCTGTAGTAGAGAGAGCAACATTGATTTGTTTTCTAGAGAACCATAAGACTAAGATATTTTTTAAAAAATTGACAGGTTCCACTAGTGCTCCTTCTATCAACTTTGTATTCTTCAAAGTCAGCATCTGAATATCAAATCAATTCAAAACCAGCTCCTTTGGGATAGAAAAGTCTTAGACTTGGTGTATCCACTAGATACTTAAAGGTCCTTTGTACTACAATAAGATGAGCTTCTCTAGAGCTAGCTTGAAATCTAAAATATAAACATACACTAAATATAATATCAGGTCTAGATATAGTAAGATAAACAAGAGATCTAATCTTTCTTCGATATAATTTTTGATTTACAAGTTTACTCTTTTCATCCTTATCTAGGCCTATTGGTGTGCTCATTGGAGTTTTTGTTGCTTTTACTTCCATTTTGAATTTCTTCAGCATCTCTATATTATATTTGGATTGGTAAATGTAATTTCCTTCATCCTTTTGTTTGATTTATAATCCAAGGAAGTAGCTTAATTCACCCATTATGCTCATTTCAAATTCGTCTTGTATTATCTTTGAGAAATCTTAGCAAAGTCTTTTGATAGTAGCATCGAATATGATATCATCCAAATAAATATGAATTATTAAGGTATCCATGCCAATATTCTTGATAAACAATATAGTATCAATCTTTCCTCTTTTGAATTTATGATCATTTTAGAATTTGCTCAACCATTCATACTAAGCTCTTGGGGCTTGTCTTATTCCACACAGTGTCTTGGTGAGCTTATATACATGATTAGGTTATTCATTACTTTCAAAATCAAGAGGTTATTTTACGTAAACTTTCTCACTTAAGTATCTATTTAGAAATGCACTCTTTACATCCATCTAGAATAATTTAAAATTTTTATCAGATGCAAAAGCAAGTAGCATTCTAATGGCTTTCAATCTTGCTACAGGAGCATATGATTTTTCAAAATCAATTCCCTCTTCTTGAAAGTACCCCTTATCAACTAACCATGCTTTATTTCTTATAACTAGTCCACTTTTATTTAGTATAATTTTGAATACCCATTTAGTTCTAATCATGTTGTCAATATTTTCAGGTTTTGGGACTAAGTTCCACACTTTTTTTTTTCAAACTGGTTTAGCTCCTCTTACATTGCGATGACCCAATTTTCATCACTTAGAGCTTGATCAATGCAAGTAAATTCTTATTGGTTCCTAACTGGATGATAGCT
>JAYJMB010069746.1:0-24334 GCA_036873735.1 Pouteria campechiana
AGAAAAACTCAAAACTATATGTCTATTTTAAGAAAATGTTAAATTTGGAAAATGGGTCATTTGTGTTTAATTTTTTTTGGCATATATAATGGATGAATTAGAAAAAGTGTTCAACAGAAAATATGTAGATCTTGAAATTATATTTTCAACAAATTAATAATCACTTAATTTTGATATTGAATGAAGAAATTATGATCAAAACAGTGATACTATTCTAAATTGCTAAAAATTAACGATGTGAATTATTAGGCTACTTTAATTAATTTTTTTGACATAGTTTTGGGACTATTGAGAAAAAGAAATATAAAATTTGTAGGTATTGAAGTTATCTTTCTAATATTTCAAAAATCATGTCATTTGAATATCATATGAAAAATATATGCTGAAATTACTGAGGCTATATTTGGTAAAAAATTAAGGATGAAAAATAACGGGATTAAATTGATAAAATTGAAAATTATGCATCATTTATGCAAATAATTTTAAAAATTTGTTTAAAAGATCCAATGAAATAAAGATATATCTGTGATGTGGAATTTCCAAATTATTTATTGATTTTATGTAATATTTGTGGTTTAATTATAAAGTGGGCTAGACTTCAAGGTAAATAAAATTTTTATGTAATAAAATAAATTAAAACAATTTTATTCATGATAAAATTCAATTTTGGGCAACAATATTTGATACATAAGTATACACTTATGAAGGATGGTATGGTGATGCAAAACATGCATGTATGGGATATAAGTACATGGATTTTAATGATACATGTGTATGGGCCAATTTATGCACTGTCGGAGCATTGTTGTGAAGCAACCTTAAGTTGCTCCACCATTTTCCCAAAACACCATTCATTTCCCCCTCTCTTGCACCCAATGACTAGCCCTCTTCCTCCCCATCTCGCACCCATTTCTCTTCAATAATTTATGTTAGAAATTGCACTAACGAACCTAATCTCAACCCCATGCATTTAGTAACCTAAATGATCAAGTTTAGACAAGTTTACAAAGGAAGAAACACGTTGTTAATCTCATTTTGTTGCTGTTTGCATTGTATCCTTGAAGATCTAGGTGGATTTCAACTTTGCAAGGAAGGTAATGCAAATTTCCCTAGTCAATTTTGTCCTATCTTTTTACTTGGCTATTGTTCTGTTCATAGGGGTTAAGTGGGGTTGGAAATGCTTGATTTTCTTGGGATTTTGATGGGAGAAATTGATTAATCATTAATGGTAGCTTGATTCATGTGGTTTGGGCATGATTAGAACTATATTGCTACCCACGAAAATAGGCAGCAATATGGTTGAGCGTGAGCTAGGGTTTGGGTGTGTATGGACTGTACATGACATGCAGAATGAGTATGATATTTAATTAGTAATTTCATGATGAATGTAGGATGTTAATTATGCCAAGAAATGATTAATTGTTACTGGAATTATGTATTTACATTATGCATGCAAGTTGTTTGATGAAATGTGTCAATCGAAGCTTGTTCAAATAAAGGTGAATGGGTAGCTTGTAAAATGAACTTTGGAGATTTTTTTTGATAATTATTTATAATTTCAATGGAAATGAAGTGTATGTAATGGGTATTAAATAAAATATGAGGTAATTTGCTGAAATTTATAATGCAAATGATGTGTTTGTGGAAATGCTTCAATGTGAAGCTGATTGAATGTGTAGGGGATGTTGGTGATGACTTAGACAAATATTATGCCTAATTAGATTGGTTTAAAGTTAATTGCATGTTAGACATGTTGAATACAGGTTGTATAATGTGGGTGATCCATGGAAATGATGATATGTGGCTGAAATGTATGATCTAAGAGATGAATCCTATATGTTGTTGAAATGCCTATATGAAAAGTGAAATATGATTAAATGATTTTGATGTCACATGAATTAGCCATTAAACAGCCACTAATACAAGGTGTTTTATATATTAAATGAATGTTTAGATGATGGTTAAAAGAATGGGTAACAATAGGAATGCTTGAAAATAGAAATTCACACTTGAAATTGCCTTAGAGGAGTCCTCAATTGGATAGCTTTGTAAATAGATTTTTACAAGTTAACATGATGTTTAATTGTCTTAAAATCATGCACAGGTTTATGTAGTTGAAACCCATGCCAAATTACATATCTTATTTGGAATACATGTGTAAATTGAGTTTTGGCATATGTTCTATATGTAGGATAAATTAAATGTGGATAAGAAGCTGTGGAGCTTATAGAGTCATGGAATTTTGTAAATCTGGAGGTAAGTAGGCTACCTTTCTTGTTTGTTGAATGCATAAATGGGGATATAAAATATCCCGTTGTTTGAAAATCTGAGCATGTGTGTTTTGTTTTGGAAATTGTTGAAATCCCTTGTTTGTCTAAAGAATGAGATTTATGATGTTTTGTAATTATTGAAGGTCGGGGATAGATGTTATCCCTTATTCTAGGCATAAAGATATTATTTTTGTGTATGGATGCCTAAATTTAAGGGATAAAGAGTGTCCCTAGATTGAAATTGTGGATGATTATGATCTAAGGTAATTGTATTGTGTAGCAGGGATAATAAATATCCCAGTCTAGAATTCTTTTGAATGTGTAAATGTATATTGGGGATAGAGGATATTCCAAGTTGTTATACTAAATGATATGTATCATGATATAAATGTGTGTATCAATGGAATGATGAACATTCTATGATAAAGTTAATTATGTATGGTGTGCCTAAATGGTGCAATTTTGTATTTTATGCTTGTTGAACATAGTATTGATATATGGTGCTTGCATGGTATGATATTCGATTTTTGTTATTATATACTTGAAAGGCGTAGAGTATGCATGAAAAGAATGAGAATTTGAAACTCATGATATGATTATTTTGTGTTGTTCATCTCAAGAAGAGATGACAATGTATTGTATTTATGATGATGAATGAACATAGGAATATACTGTTGTTTATGCATGATATTGGTTAAAACATGTTATGTTGATTAATTACTTTTTTGTTATTTATGCCTACTTACTGAGTTGCCCGGAATCACCCCTTCTTAATATTTTTTTTAGTTGACAGGATAGGTAAAGAATCGAACTGCGGATTAAGGCTGTTAGTCCAGATTTGAAGAAATTTTAATTACGAAATGGTAAATTGGGATTGGAATCCCTTCATATTACATCTTTGTAAATTAAAAGTGTAACTAAATTTCTATAATAAGATTAAAATGATGTGTATTGTATAGCATGGGTATGTCATAGTGATATATCTGTAATTGTAGTTGTGTGATTGCCATCATGACCAGGTTCCGATCTTGGATGGAGCTGTGAGTATGGGTTTGGTGTTTAGTATTTAAATGTAATTGATGTTTTATATTGCAGAATTATTAATTATATGTGATATTACACATGTGTAGCGCCCGGCCGGCCCACACCATCCCTAGCCAATGGTTGCTATGTGTTTATAAATCAATGTGCTAGCCGATATAAAATTTTAAATAAAATTTTGGCAGCTCCTCCCCCAACATTGAGCGATGTGAAGGACAAAATCCACCTACGCAGCATACCTAATAAGCATTTCAATATAATAATCAAGGAAGCAAGCTAAACCAATATCTGTTAGTTACATTTATCCATAAAAATTTATATACATGCCCTCAAAAGATAGTTACATTCAAACCTATTTCAAAACAAGATAATATCTATACTAATTATAAACAACTCGTGGATCAAGTCCTCCACTAGTAGCTGACCGGGGCACTAACACCCTGTTGGGCTCTTTATCCTATCCTGTTATCTAAAAATTTGATAAAATAGTGTGAGTTCGGGCAAACTCAGTAAGTAGGAAAACATTCAGGAATAAAAATTTTAAACCAATTTCATTTTTAAAATAATCACATGCATCTACCTCACCATTCCATCGTCTAAATACCTCAATCCAAATCACATGCGCCGACATAGAGGAATTCTTGTTGCTACCTGACTTCCATGTATTACGCATAGGTCATGATAAACAGAGTAACACCCCTCACCATATCACCTCACAACCAAACAATACAACCGGTGCCTTCGTCCATGCCCCTGTCATAATTCCACATCACGTATATAATAACCATATACCTCAAGCAACTAGATCATCCCCATCACCGAATTATCCATCATAACTAAAATTTCTACATCTTCTCATGCTCATGCCATATTTTTTTTTTCAAAAATAATACTCATAAAACAAACACATGTATTTCACATACCATTTCTAAGGGATTTATAAAAATTGACAAGTAAGAGCATGAAAATAAACATGTAAAATTCCCAAAATCACGACCTGTCACATATAATAAATATAAGTTATGAAATTCATAAGTTACAAAATCACATTAAAATATTCCTACTTACCTGAAATGGGAAATTTTCCAACTTCACTTCTACCCTTTTTTTTTGCAACTTTCAACTTTTTAAGAATCCACTGTCAAGCTAAGACAAATAATCATGTATTTATTAATAAATTTGAGCATTTTCTTCTATTTTACCATAATCAACCAAAACCCTAACCCCAGATTGGGTGAAATGGTGGATTTTCAACATTTTGAAACTTCCAAGCCAATCCAACTATGCTAAAGTGAATCATCATGTCTAATTATAAAATTAAAAGCATTTAATTCATATTTTATACAATTCATATCTATTTATATCAAAATAGTCAAATATCCACTTTTTCCTAAAATCCCAAAAAGCTATTCTTGCTTGATTAACATTAATAGCATAATAGGAATGACCAATCTCACTTACTTCTAGCTTTCTTGCGCTTCAACCGTAGCTAAGAAATGAATTTCTCTTGGGTTTTCCATTGCTAGTAAGAACAGAAAAAAAAAACACTGGTGAAGAAGAACTCTGGATGAACCCATATATATTAAAGGGGTTACTGTTCACACTACTTTACTATTCATGCATTTTTACTGTTCATTTCAAGTAGTCTTTAGAAAAAAATTCATATCTTATTCTAGATAGATCAGAATTAAATTATTCAAGTGGCTATGTAAATATAATTTCAATACCTATAACTTTCATGTTAAACAATTTTCCAAATTATGGCAACATTTAGGGGAAAAATCAGTTAAAATCAATGCTCCACCTTCTGGGTTACTGTTCACGCTAACAGCTTGGAGCATCTTTACAAAACAATTCATATTTTACAATATAAAACTCCGATTGGGGTGATTTAAATTTATATGGATAGATAATTTTAATAAAAATAATATTTATGTTGAACATTTCTCCAAATTTAGTTTCTAAATAAGCCAAAACTCATTCTCACCACCCTACCACATCATCATATTTTCTGCATATGTGATTTTGGTGCAGTTTCAGTAAAATGATTATATCTTGAGATATAAGGCTCCAATTTAAATGATTAAAAATCCCATGAGTAGAAAATTTTGATATCCACAACTTTTATATTAACCATTTATCTAAATTATGATAAAAAATAGGATAAAATTTATAATCTTTAGGTTACTATCTAGCTGCCAGCATAGTGCAAT
Organism: Pouteria campechiana; assembly: GCA_036873735.1. Lineage (NCBI taxonomy): Eukaryota > Viridiplantae > Streptophyta > Magnoliopsida > Ericales > Sapotaceae > Pouteria > Pouteria campechiana. Next base: position 5,525 of record JAYJMB010069746.1, read on the forward strand.
TCTATAAAAATTCATAGCTTTAACTATACAACTCTGATTTTGGCAATTTAAGAAGCCATGAATAGATAATTACTAGATCTAAAAATATTTTATTGGGATATTTTTCAAATTATATTTTTAAACCCTCCAAAAGTTTTAGTCAACTTAATTAATTTTGGACAACTTAACTTTTGCCTTATGCCAACTCCTTTTATGTACTTGCTATTACTGCTAAGTGTCCCATTGACATTAATTTAGGATCAAATATAACTATGTAATGCTAAATCATGATATAATGTTACCTTTATCATTTATCCGATAATTCTAAAGCCCAATTAATCTTACCACTTAGTATTCATCATTTACACTTTAATTCACACGTAATCAAATTAAACTTTATGAACTTACCAAAATTCACTCATTATCATACCTTAATATATTAATACAATCTTTTACCAAAATTCAGGGGCTTACAACATGTATATCAGGTGCAAATGCCTTATATTTCAGGGGAGATTCTGCCAAATTTTTGGTAAGATTCTTCTTTGGAATATAAGATGGTAGCATTCCGCATTGGCCCCGGGGTGGTGTAGTTAAAATGCATAGGATGGGGGGTGTGGGGCATTATAGTTACCTTTATAGTTTATTACGAATCATGTGACTTAGATATCGAACGAGAATATTAGAGCTAAAATACTACAACTGTCTCTAAAACTTCATGTTATGTTAGAAAAAAATGTGTCACTTTGAGGCCAAATGACTCATAGTGTAGGCTAAATCAGAAAACATGATCAACATAAAAGTTGTATATCTTGAAATTATATTTCTAAAGCATTAAGAATTATATAATTTAGATATTTTATGAGAAATTTATGGCTAAAATACCAAAACTGCTTCTAGAGGGTAGCAAGTTAATGTCGTGGCACTAGAATCCAATGCCATGACATTGCTTCAGAAAATGAGTTTTTAGAGGGAAGCAAGTTAATGTCGTGACACTAGAATCCAATGCCACAATATTTGATTCAATGGTGCATGGGAGCACTAAAAAATTATGACTTTTTAAGGGTTGTTTTAGCCCATTTTCATTTCATATCTTCTTCCACTCTTCTCCCACGCCCAAACCCTTGCCGTAGCTCCCCTATGCGCCAATTTCTTGCCTCTTTTACTAAAAAAATAGATTATTAGGTGTATAATCACCCAAGCATGCTTTTAAACTAGGGTTTTGCCATTTGGATGGTGGAAGAAGATGGAAACACATGGTGGCTATAAATTATGGAGGCTATGGAGTGCTTTGAGCCTGGATTCTCATTTTGGGATAACGGCCATGCACGAAAGTCATGGTAAGTTTGTTTTCCCCAAGTTAAATTGTGGGTTTTGTTTGTTAGTGTTTCTACCAAACTTGTGAATAGTAGTGTTGTGATGGAATTAGGGGAGATTGTTAAGGATTTCATGGGGAAATTGATTAAATCTTACTTTGTAATGGTTTTGGGGTAAGTAAGACATGAGAATCTGAATTAGGATTAATGATATGATTAAGTTATGTAAAGGACTTGTTGTATATAACATGTTTAAGTAGTAACTGGTTGAATTAAGGGCTTTATTGATTATTTTAAAGATCTTTACATATTAATTATGTTTTATATTGAATGAATGTTGTAAGGGAAGTAAGGTTCTTCGACATACCTTATTGAGAAAGCATGATTTAGTTAGTGCCTATGATATATTTGATGAAATATTTCGATAAAGGAAATGATGTGAGTGGCTAACCATATAGTTGCTTGAGATTAGCTATGAAAGAAGCATTAAAATAATGTATGAAATATATGATTAAAAATGATTAGAAAAGGCATGGAAGTTAGATAGCATTGTGGCTAATATTAGAATGCAACTATGTACTTAAAAGATTTATTATCAATGGATATTGCAATCTATGGGCTTGAAATGAATTAGCTAAAGTGCTTTATAAATGAAAAGCATGGTTATATGTTTAGGATCATTGAACAAGATGGGAAGGCATGGAGCTCAAGAAGTTATATGATGCTTCGTCAGTGAGGTAAGTGGACATTGTTTTTGCTGAATGCATGGATGAAGATATTAGTTATTCCATATATTTTGAATTTGGGCATGTATGTATGAATGGGGATAGTAAATATCCTAGGCTTTCATAAAGTTGATGTTTATTATACTTTGTGAATACATGAATGTTGGGGGATAACTAGTATCTCTTGGATGATAAGGGTTAATGTAGCTTTCGTGACATGAATATGAGATAACTGAGATGGAAAGTATCCAATTTTTCCATGTATAATGATAATTATTCTTATGTATGGATGTCTAGATGTGAAGGATAGAGAATATCCCAAGCTTACGTTGAATAGTATGTCTCGTGTTGTTGTGTTTTTTTATTGTATGGATTGATGGGGATAATAAGTATCCCAAGTCTTTATCTCTTTTGTGAAATGTGTAAAATTGATGGGATAGGAGATATCCCATGACTATGCCGATGCATATTATTTTATTATCTTACGTGAATGTATAGCATTCCATGAAGTGTATTTGACAAAATGGCAAGATATTGTGCCTAAAGGGCATAATTATGATATGTTTTTATACAATAAATGTATGTATGTTGTGTTTTACATCTTAGGATGAGATGTCTGCATTGTATTCATGATTCTTTGACACCATGATAGAATGGTCTTTATGTTTATATTCATGGTTTGGTATGACATACTGTTTTGGGATTAATTAATATTTACTAAGTGCCTACTTACTAAGTTTGCCTGGACTCACCCTATTTTTAATATATTTTTAGCTAATAGTGTAGGTAAAGAATTCCAACTATACTATGGATTGGGACTGGTGAATAAGAGTTAAAGCTATTTTTCCTCGTAGTATAATGATTTGAAGTGGAAACTTTGTATGTATTTGTATATTGTATTCGAAAGATCTTAAATTATGTATAATGTGGTGTGATGTCATGTCATAGTGATTTATTTATCGTATTGTAAATGAATCGGCATGATTCTAGTGATGTATATTACCATCATGATTCAATTTTAATCTTGGGCACATAGCTATGGTTGTGGGTGTTAGGTTGTGGTTAGTATTGTAAGTTAGACTTCTGTGAATATGGAAATTAGGAGTTAAATTTTTATATGATAAATGTATATACAAGTATAATTTTTTTAAATTTTTGGGTAGACTCTACCAAATTTTTGGCAAAATGTTTTCCTCGAAATGAAGAAAATACAAGGTAATGGTAAAATGCATAGGCCCTAGTAGCAGGCAGTTACACAAACATTGGATAGGCATAGTTTAGACTATCCACTTCCACCATGATATAGCAACTTAATTACATTCTTAACATACTTATATTCTAATATAAATTAGTTCCTTAACCCATTTCAATAAGGTTTAAGGGTTATAACCAACCCTTTATCGAAAATTCACTTTTGCTTGGGTATTTTCTCAAACCATTCATAGGCATCCTTCCAAATTATAGTATTAGCTAGATATCTAAAGGGGATTTCACTTGCAACACCACACACCCATTATATAACACAATTAAAAATAAACCAACTAAGCTATTAACTCATTTAATTCACTAGTTAAGCACCCTGCACACAAAATCCCCTTTTCTACAGTTCAGTAAGTTTCTATCAAGTCACAAAATTAAAATTTCCATATCTAATCCATCTCAATTCACTTAAAAATACCATAATCCACTAATTAGCCATTTTTTCCATGATTCTTACAACAAAACCCCACTATTTCCCCCAAAACATCACTGTTCATGAAACCCTAATAAGCCAAATCATCAAATTACACGAGGAAAAAGGGCTCAATATGCCATTTGTGTGGTTTCCTCCCTAGCACAAGGCTCCATCTTCAGAGATCTTCCATGGGTTAATGCAAAACAAGATTTTCCTCTTCATCCACCACTCAAACAAGCTAAAATTTGAGTTTTGAGAGCATAGGTGATGGATTAAACACTTAAAATAGGACTTTCCCTAGCAAAATCAAGCTAAATGGGGCCTAAAGATATGGGATTTGGGTGCAGAGGAATAAAAAATAGAATGGGACAAAAGAACAAAATGAACTGGCTTGAAAAAGTTAGGTCACTGACTTATAATGCCAATTGGTGCCGTGGTGACCGATTCGCTTGACACCGTCCCCTTTGCCAATTTCTACATTGGTGCCGCAGCACCGAATTTGCCACCCCCATTTTTCTACCTTTTCAGTTCCTTTCTCCCCTTTTCTTTCGTCCTTTTTCCTTATACTTTTTACCCATGCCATTTTTCACATAATTCTAACATTAATTATTTTCAGTCCCTTCATATGCATCATTAAAATACATAAAATTTCCCTCAAATAAATTTATATTATGTCCAATACATGGGCTCTTAATCATTCTCATTATATAACAACTTGCTTCAAAGATTTTTAGCCATTCATTCTTATGCATAATGGAGCAAAAGTTTCCTCATAGTACTATTAAATGCATCATAATATCCCTTGAATAACTATGAACCAAATCACAAAACCATTCACATATATGTGTAACTTATACTTTTGAATCACATCATGTCATAACAAATTGTTTCCTGATCTCAATTCATCACTATGATAAAAAAAATTTACCTCCCATTTTTCAAGATCCTAGGTGTCATACTATACTCCAATTAAATTACCTGTAATAGTGCGAGTAAGGGTCGATCCCACAATGAGCATTTAGCCCAGTTTTATGCGATGTGAACAAGAATGGGGGGCTTTTGAGTGTAATGAAAATAGCATTATTAAAGAGATCAATCAAAGAAACAAACTTTGCTCTAAGTTAACATCCACCATCAGAATCTTATAACTAATAATTGATGCAAGTATAAATCAATTCACACTTTGAATATTCACCATTGGAATTATTTTTCCTATCTCTCCTTCACCAAAATTAATTAGAAACCATTGATCTAATTAACCCTAACTACTAAGCAACCCAAACGAGCGTTAGAGGTTTAATCTAATAGGAACTTTAAGATTCGTAGAGATTTGTGAAGTTAGATAACACAAGCACCAATAGTTGCATTTAATTTAGTCAAATATTCTTCTTGAAATTTAATAACTACTAATGCAACAAATCGTTAAATCTTAGTTGCTTCACAAATTAGAGAGATCAATCAATTATGAATTTGATATCTAATTTGATAGTAGATTGTAATGAATAATAAACTAGTTGGCTTTCTTTGCAATTACACGCAACAATCATGATCATAAACATAGAAGAATCTTCAATACTTAGAGTATAAATTGAACAATGAAAACTATTTAGATCTCAGAGTATATTAATTCTGAGGCTTCAGTTTTCCTTGATCAAGTATAGGAAATCAGCCATATAGGGCTAGGAAAACACAAAGAAAATAAAATAGAGGGTAAAAGAGAAGAGATAAATTCCGCACGCCCAAAAGTTTTTCCTCTTTAAATAACCAAAATTAGGGTTATTTTACATGTCCATACGGTTTTCCAAGTTAACCTTGCATAAAATAATTAAAAAAATACTAAAAATAAGTTACTTTTACACTTACACTGGTGCCACAATGCCGCATTATGGCGCCCGGTGCAAAACTTGTTGTCAAAATGCCACTTGCGTTATGTGCGCCCAATTCACTATTTACCAGAGATAGGTTCACTATTTTAGCCATAGCCTTCTCATATAGTATCTTAATCACGTGATTCTTAATGAGTTGGAAAGATAATTTCAAAGGATACAACTTTTATGTTTAACACATTTTCCAAATCAGCCTCCATGTATGTAAAAAATTGGTTATAAGTCACGTCTTGTGTCACATTCAGCAGGTCTAAAGTCAGAGATAGTTGCATTGTTTTGGTCATAACTTTTATGTTTGATCTTTAAATCCTATTATTCTTGATTTTTTGGATATTTAGCTTCAAGGGCTACAATTTTTATGTTTAATACTTTTGCTAAATCTATTTTCATATGTACCAAAAATGGCCTTAAAGTGATGATGAAGCTAGCCAAAATCATCCAATTAGCTTCTTTTTGCACTTAATAACTCTGTTTATCTCCTAAATCAAAATATAACAATATTAAGTATATTTAGGCATGACATAAGTATAAAAGACTAAATATTAAGAAAATAAAATATGACATTTTATGTTCTCATCATATATGGATGTGAGATATGTTGCATTATTAATGACTTGAATATGTCATTCACTAAACTATATACCATTATTTTTTGTCTTACCTAATTACAAAGTTTGCTTAGACTCATGCTATTTTTATTTGTGGGTTTTAGTTGATAGAGTAGATGGTGAAGCCCAACTAGCGGTTGGCACTTATGATGGGGTCTGGGCAAGTTGCCTCACATTCACAGATGACTTGGCAGATCCTAGGGATCCAATTTTGATTATTTCAAAGTTATTGTTTACTTTAAAAGATTTAGACTATGAATTTGATGTATTAGACTATCTATGAATATTGTACTTGACATGTTGTAATTCTGGGATCTATATTTCATGCTTGGACGACCATTGTAACTTAGGTGTGCTTGTGAATGGATTCTATTATAGGTCTAGGCAAGCCATGTGTCATTACATTGTGAATGTTTTCATTGATTCTGGGATTGTGTGTATGAGTATGAGAATTGTAAAAGAGGATCAAACCCTCATATTACCTCTACCAAAATTCTGATAGGACTCTCCTCTGGCACCTGTAAAGTCTTTTGGTCGTTACCATGGATCACTTGGATTGTACAATGACATGGTTGAAGAATGATTAAGCTATATTAAGTAAATAGTTGCAATGACATAAAATTCCAAATATATGTTGAGGGAATGGATGATACAATATGTATGTAATGTATATTTCTAACATGTGTAAAATCAAGCCATCAATTGTTGAAAACCATAGAAATAGATGAAATATGAACATACATGAGTTATCAACTTGAGTTCAGTTTAAATACTTCTTATTGCTTTCTCAATCATTTAAAAAGGGAGAAATTATAATGATCTAAATTGTAGTAAAACTTTATTTATCATTATTTAGGTTAAAATATTATAATGTCTTGCACCCCCACCCTATGTATTTTGGCCATATTGTAGATTGTTCTCTATTTGGGCCTAAGTGAGATGCTACCATTCCCCTTCTTTTCAATAATTTCCTTATTCTTTAGGGTAACTTCTACCAAAATTGGGTAAAGTCTCTCTAAAATATTAGACCTAAATTTTTACAATTTCTAATCAGGTATAAAACTGGTATTTTGAAAATTATAAATCAAATCATAAATGACTCAATTAGCCAAACTTACCCACAACTCAGAATCTGCGCCGCCCCATGATGACAATAAACATATTTAATACATCTCATATCATAAGCATTTTTTACTATTATGACATGCCAAAACATTTCTCTTTTACATAGTAGAATACATCTCTAATTAAGTATACAATTTTGAATGAATACAAATTTCAATTTCAACAAAACATAATAAAACCACAAACTTAAATAATATCTTCCATAGCTCCCTTGCTTGACCTGTCCACTAAAAATTTAAATAAGAAGGTGTGAGTCCAAGCAACTTAGTAAGTACACAAGTTATAATAACAATAAAATCAATAATCAGTAAAGTATCATGCTTAGTCTAGAACATGTATCATTCACTCTCAATATTACAATATGCTATGTCATTTAACTTGATCAATTTCAACATGATTCAGGATTTCTGATAGAATTCAAAGCAATGCAATAGACTTAATATTTGATTCAATAAATAACCAATACCCTATATATACATTGCATTATCCCCATTTCTATAGTATATTGGATCAATTTTATATAATAAAGTGGGATGCTCTCTATCCCCCCTCCAATCATACATTCACATAACACCATACTTTAACTATATACCCAAGCATGGGATAATCTTTATCCTAATTTCCCCCACTTTGACTGGAGATAACCAACACTAAACATTATTAATCAATATTATCTATTACATAATATATCACAAAATTAAATATATTTATAGTTAATTAATGGGATATTTACTATCCCCAACAATACATATAGGCCCGAATGCAAACAATTGGGATAATCAATATCTTTATCCATTCATATATTCCATCACAAAAGAACCTACTCACATTAATGTAAAGTAATGCCATAATTGTTGAGGTCCACAATTTGCTTTCCATCATCACTCCAATGGTTCTGCATATATAACACACATCATAATCCACACATATATCAATTATCTTATTATCTAATTATCCATACACACACACACACACACACACATATATATATATATATATATATCAATTATCTTATTATCTAATTATCCATCTCAAATATGTGTTTTAGTTGGGAATCTTGATACATTTCACTTTAACATCTCATTTGGATCAAAGGTGGGGCTTTTAACTCAATTCATTAGTTCAAACTTTCTTTAGTACAATATCCCACTTTATGATTCATTAACCTCTCATAACCATCACTTCACTTATCCATTTATGTCACTTAACTATACTTTCTTATAATCCATTAAGGCTACCATGAGTTTGGTCAATTATGTTTTTCAATAAGACATTTGATCAAATCTCTTATAGACATCATTAAATTTATACATTTCAACAAAGTGTCTTAAGTAACTTCCATTTCTAACCATATGCAATATCATACAACATAATTTGCATCCAATTAACCTCAAGAACAATCTAACTAGGCCTTTGATCCAATCAATTTTGTGCCTCACATAACACATACATAAAAACCCATTCCAAATTTCCAAATAAGTTATGAGCCACAATCAAAGTTGGATTTCTCATTACCAAATAAGTCTTAAAATGTTATAAGTTATTAATTTAACCTTTCTTTCATAGCAATTATACTTAAATCATGTATTTACCTAAATTTCACTATTCATAGAACTCTAGCTCAGCATAAGTCATTCATTCTCTTACCCAATTATGTTCTAAAACATCATTAAGCATAAATTAATCATTTCCCCATAGTTTTAATAACAAAACCCTATCATTTCCCTCATAGTTAATATTTATAAAACCCTAATCATGCTAAATCATCATTTCAAACAAGAAAAAGAAGCTTACCTCACTAGTCATGTGTGGCTTCCTCCCAAGCACATGAATTTGGTTCCCAATATCTCTAAACCTACCACCTCTTACAGCAAAACAAAGTTTCCTTCTTCACCCACCATCTAAATAAGTTGGGATTTTGAATTTATGAGCATAGGTGAATTAAATGCCTAAATCATGATTTTTCCTAGATAAATTAACATAAAATGGGGCATAACGGAGCTAGGGCATGGCTATGACATGGGAGAGGGAAAACAAAATAGAAAAATGGGAAAAATGAAATGCATCATTTTTCTGGTGCTTCGACGCACCACCAAACCTGTGCCCGACATGGAATTTTTGTGCCACAACACAAACTAGTTGAATGCCTCAAATTTGGCCTTCTTGAATCTATGCAATGACATGAATTTTCTATTCCCGAACATGGAATTCTTGTGTCGCGGCAACAACTTGTTGGATGCCCAATTTTTTCTCATCTGAACATTGATCTACTGCCCTCCATTTTCATCATTTCTACAAGATTTTTCTCCCTAGCTTTTATCATATATATATATGCCATAATTTTCTTACTATTTATAACATAAAATGCACTCTAAATTTGCCCCAGTTTGCTAGGAATCGAATCATATAATTATTTACATATGCTTGTACTTGGCCAAATTCCATTTAACTTACATACACTTTGCATGATAACATTTAACCTAAGTGCAGAGCACTTTATATGTCTCAAATCTCATTTCAATTAATGATAAATAATGTCATATACAAGTTAATTTCTAATAAAATCACATAATTGATCCACAAATGATAATTTAAACAAAAATTTTAAAAAAATTATCCACGTTTTAACACCCCAGGTGTTACATACATGTTTGAAATGAACTAATGTGTTTTTAGGCTAAAATCAATATGTAGCTACAATAATTGCTATAGTATCTACTACAATGCTACAGTAATAGGGGATGGTTGCTACAATAATAGAGCGATTGCTACAGTAATTGCTATAATGTTACCATTCATACTGCCTATGGAAATGGTAGGCACTTGTGGCGCAATGGTAGGCACTTGTGCCTTGGGTTTTTTGCTACCAAGGAAAGGAATCCTTGTACCAGTGTTTCAGTTGTTAGATTTTCTTAATAAGCTTAGAGAAACCAGGTGGTGTAAAGAGTTTCTTGGTGAGCTTGGAAAAACTAGGTGGTGTAAGAGGTCTTAGTGATCTCAGTAAAACCAAAGAAGGTGTGATTCCGCAAGTTGATTATAGAACTCAAGGTTAGGGATACCTTGGAGATAGAGTAGGTGTTGTAAATGCTCCAACAAATAATAAAACTAATGATATATACATATTTTGATGATTAAGAAAATCATAGTGAAAAATAACACAAAAATTATAAAGTTAATAAAATTTCCAAGTGTAGAAAATTTGAGTATAGATAGCAGTTGCTTCACAGCCACCTAGCACATTTGCCTACGATCATAGTCGAATGGTGGCCACTTGCAATATTCCAGCCAGACATAAAATCCCTAGATACCCATATGTTAGTCTCGAGAATTAGGCAAATACCCAAGAGGGGAGGGGTGAATTGAGAACTTAAAATTTTGTTGAACTCATTTAGGATTAAACATCCCTCTAGCAACCAATCCAATCACTCAATCAATACATAAGTAAATAATACACAAGAAATTTTATAATGGTTCAAGTTAACACTCTACTCCACTCTTCCAAGAACACTCTCCTCTTAGTGTTTTGGGTTCTACTATCGCCAATAGTAGAAATACAATCAGTGCACCCTGCACTCTTCTAGATTCTAGCTTTAGGGGGCGTGACTACAGTGCTCTCAGTACTCTTCTGGATTCCAACTCCAGGAGGCATGAACATAGTGCTCCCTGCACTCTTCTAGATTCCAACTCTATGGGGTATAAATAAATAGCTCTTGTCTACACTTAGATAATCACAGCTTTCCTTGAGTCTAGCCTCAACTACCAGGTCAAGGAATATTACAATGAATGAAAATCAAAAGTTAAAGCACTTATACAAACACTTCATAATAAGCATAGGAGAAGAATTCTGAAGATTAAATACAAAAGTAAATGATCTTCTTGAAAGGTGGTTGGGGGCCTTCAAAGAAAGTTGAGGAAGGTTTGAATGTAAGGCTCACAACCCTTGAAAGATGTAGAAGGTTTTGGCTCAACACTATTGGTCCCGATCAGATGGTGACTCAAGAGGGGAGGTGGGGGGGTGGTGAATTGAGTCTTTAAAAATTTTGGCCAGATGATAATCAAAGTGCATGACTAAAGAAATTACAGACAACACAATACACTTAGACTGGTATTTTTATAGTGGTTCGGCCCATCACTTGGGTCCCTACTCCACTTCTCTGAATTAGCCTTCTCTACTAAACTTACGTTCCACTAACACTTATTGGGTTTACAAGCTCACCAATAACTTACCAATTTTTTGAATTCACCAGAAACTTTTACATGAATATTTAGCAAGTATCCTACTTGTTTTTGCTACATAGATGCAAGTTCTCAAACTTACAAAGATATGCAGAAATAAAAGTGTACAAATATTAATGCCTCTAATAGACTAATTTTGTACTAAGTTTGAAAGCAGCAAACACAAGTAATATAGTAATAAAATTAGTAGGATTCAATCTCTAAAAGTAATTGAATGAATGGATTTGAATGCTTCTTTGAATGAACTGCAGTGGAGTTGAGATCATGGAAGAAAAGCCTTAAAGACTTAGTAAATACTCTCTTTTGTTTAAGTGTGAAAGCCGTTATTTTCTTCAATCTCACTTAACTCCTTTTATATTTGAGATCTTTGACTTTCTTTGAGGTTTCTGACTTTCTCTACTGTGGTAGGTGAGAACATTTAATGCAGAGAAATGTTCGAATTTAAGACTATTGTACTTTTAGTGTTGTTTCAGAGTTTATGAACTAACATCAGATCCAAGTAGCATGAAGTTTCTGCATAGCTCACACAAGTCGCTTTTACTTTGGATGCGCCGAAGATGTGTCTCAGAGGCTTCGAAACATCATGACCGAAATGACTCGTGTTGGGACTATGGAGGTTGACTCCGAAGACATTCTCTCCGAACTCTAAAGAGTTTTTCTGTCTCTGAAGTAAGTGACTCTAAGGAAACTAATTCTAAACTTTGAAGGCTATGCTTTGTTGTCTTTGAAATACCTTGTTGACTCTAAAGTTATTTGGCTCCATTCCGAAGTACTTAACTTAATTCCAAAGTTCTGGTTTGTCTCTAAAGTAAGTGTTTCATGACTCTGAAGGAGTTCTTTGTCTCCGAAGTAAGTGACGTAACTCTAAAGCTTGTAAGCCTATGACTCCGAATTACTTTTAACATTATATCTTTCTTTTTCCAAATTACTTCAGTGGCTCTGAAACACCTTTCCTTGGCTCTGATGTATTTTTGCTGTGTCTAACACTTTGTGACTTCGTGATCCCAAAGGGTTGTTCCTTTATCTCTGAAGTATTCTAGTGGTTCTGAAGCATTAACCTCTTATCTTTGAAGTGGTTTGACAAACTCCGAAGGAATGAAATTTTAAACCCAAAACTAACTCCAAAGCTTTCAAACCCAAAACTGACTCTGAAGCTTTCATTAAGACTTTAAACTTTCTATTTTCTTCTATTAAGTATATCTATGATTTATATATTTAGTTTTCTTGAGTATTTACTTGGTTTGTTCCTTTGATCATCATTAAGATTATTCTCAAGTTAAGTATGAAAATCTATTTCTGTAAAATGCTTGAGAATGAATTGTTAGTACTTTAACGTTTCACTCATGTCTTTGCTTATCATCAAAATATAGTTGGTTAAGAATGTTCATCATCAAAATCAAGCTATTTTAAGAATGTATGTTCAACATTCTCCTCCTTTTTGATAATGACAAAACACTGAGTGATGTACCTTTCAAAACTTATCTAACAGTGAATTTAAAATAATTTAATTGTATGAGTTTTAATGAAATTTTCATTAATTTAGTGTAGCTCCCCTTGAATGGGAGCACAAAATTTCAACTATATTTTTTACAAAAGAAAATTTCATGCATTTAGTGCAAAAAAAATTAGAATAAAATTTTATTTCATACAACACATTTTCTCCCCCTTTATGTCATAATCAAAAAGGTGGAAAGAAACAACATGAATAATCATAGCCTATCATGATGAAAATGTACACATACATAAATTGTCATTGACCAAAATTTTCATATACAAGACCTAATCAAAGTTTCATACATGTAGAATTCCTTTACAAAAAATACCTAGCAAAAAAATATACATCCAAGAAAAAAATACATCAGAAGGCAGCAGAATCAACGGGATGGCTTGAGCTTTCTCTCATAGGTCTTAGAGAATGAATCTCTATGAGGGGGAAGAGGAGGCTTGGGTTGAGATGATGATGGGGTTGAAGAGGGCTTAAGTGGTTTGGGAGATGACTTGGGTCTTTTTGATGGAGGAGGTGGAATGGAAAATTGATCCTTTGAGATTACTGATGGAGGTTCATGAGCATATGCTATGGGTCCACAATTTGAAACATAAATGAAGTCAATACGTTCTCAAAATTCTGGGTCCAGCAACTCAGAAAATACTGCAGGAAGCCCTTTTAAGAGGTTTTATGTACTTGCATTCATCCTAGCTGTATACTCTTGGTGGTACATGGTGATTCTGGAGAGAGGATCCTTTTATGTTCCTTTAGAGGTGTAATCCTTGGCTTCCTCTTAGGTTTGAAGGAGGATGACTGAGATAAAGGTGTAGAATATGATGGTTTTGGTTTTGGGATCGCAGGAGGTTTTCCGGTTTTGGCTTCTATAGAAGGTGGTGGTGAAGATTTTGGTTTTGATAAAGGGGTTGGTTGAGACTTGATCTACCATATCCTGTGTTGGAGAGAAGGATCAAATAGCCAAGGATATGGAAGAGGAAGATTATCAGCTATTACCTCTAGATTTACAGAGTTGTAGAACGAGAATTCTTCCTCAGTGATAAGAAAGAGTTGATGAGGACTTGAGGGAGATGGAAATGTAGTTCTGGGAGTCCTTAATGCTAGAAGCATCTGAAGAAATTTCTCAATGTATGTTTGAAGAATTGACTCTCTATTAGGAAATTGGATTTTATGGCCCTTTGGAGTCAGTGGTGGATCAGGAAGAAGTTGAATTCTATAAAGAATTTTAGGATCCTCAAGTTCAGAAAATGGATATTCTTGAGGAGATAAAATAATGGACTAAGAAAGAAACATTTGAGCAATTTTAGAGTTGATTTTTAACTTGCTTCTATACTCAGAATATGTTATCCCGATTGGATTCAAGATACGAGTAAGAATGTCAAGATTATCAAAAATTGGTTTTGGAGGAGATTGTGGAGAGGTTAGAGTTTTTTACCATTCTGGATGAATCGAGGGTGAGTTTCGATGGAATTTGATCAATTCATTCAAGAAAGAGTTCTTTTGACAAATAGAGATTTTTTTTAGTAAATCCCAGATTATCATATGGTCCTGGATTCCAGATAAAATACATTTTAGGAAGAGGAACAATGATGGGATACTTCCCATGTAGAATAATAGCTCTATGGGGATTGGAAAGGTAATCCTCAGGCAGATTAGAGAAGGCTTCAGTGTTGGGAATTGATGGAGATTGCATTGAAGGAGGAGAAGAAGCAACTTCAGCAGATTCACTCTCAGATTGAGTAACCTCTAGAATTACAAAAGATGATGGATGAGGAGGATAATGTGAGGGGGAAGACATTATTGTGATGGGAGAGTTGGTTCTAACTGGAGAGAAGTGATGTGGAAGTGAGGAGAAATAAGTTGGAGGTAGACATAAATGAGGGTGATAAGTTTGACTTCTGAATGACTCTACTAGAAATTGTAGAGAGTCAAGTCGTTGATCAATCTTATCAGCTCTCAGGATCATGGATAACATGGTAGTGTTAAGTCTATGATCCATCCTATTCATTTGAAGAGCTAGAGTAGATAGAAAATGTTCAATATGAATCAGTCTATCTTCTAGGTTGAGTGGGATATGTTGTGTGGTGGGGATTGATGAAGTGGTTGGTGTGGTTAGTTGATGTGAAGAAGTGGGTCTTATGGGTGATGGAGATCTGATGGGTGTGAATAAAGTGGTGGCTACTGCTGTTGCTGTCTCATTTTATTCTCTTAATATTTCTTCTAACCCTTGTACTCTGACATTTCTTAGATCTTCTTCAGAGAATTCTTCTCTTATTTCTAGGGTCTCCTATCTTATTGAACTTTCTAATTCTTGTTCTTATTATCTGGATCTCTTTAATTATTCAATTTCTCTTGGTTTTTCATTCATTTAGCCTTGTGATGTCATCTTGAAACCCATTCTTTTTATGGTTCTTTCATTAACTATGTTTGATTCCTTAGACTCTTCTTTCTTTTCTCTGGTCAGATTTACTCTTGCATCTCTGAGCATTCTTGTGAAGATCATCCCACATGGAAGTGGAAATCTTGTCATGTATTTCACTAGATACAAATGATCCACTATGATTTGTGCAAGGTTAATTTTGTTTTTATTTTTCAAAGCCCATAGCACTTTTGCATCTTTTTCTAAAATTGAATGTGTGGTTTCTATTCTTGGATACACATTATTTATCACCACTGTGTATGCCAATTTGTAATGCAGGCTCAGATGACTAGCATGTAAGCAATTTTCCTTTGCATCTATTTCAACTCTACCCAGCTCTGAGAATAATCTTACTCTTCTTGATGGCTACTCAACATGTTCTTCTTCAATTTCAAGAAGGTTGAGAATTCTTTTCAAGTTATCAGGGGATAGGTTTATTTCAATCTCTCCCATCCCTGATTTGTGTACTTGAGTTTAGATTACTGATTAGAGCCTTTACCATTCTAGGATGACATGACTCTTTACAACTCAAAAAATCAATCCAACCTTGGAATCAAAACCACTCACATACTTCCAAGTTTATTCTCCTTTCTTAGAATACCTCAAAATTAAATGCTCTACCATTGACGATTTTCTTACTTTCATACTTTTTAAGATATCTAGAGTAGGTATTTTCTCGATTAAGGAAAATTACCTCAAATGTGTCATCCTCACGCCTTACTTTCTTAGAAGTACTTGTCTCTAAGGCTTCATCCCTTTCCTTCCTTTTGATGCTTGAATCAGTTGTTTTTGTTCTTGCCATCATAGTAGAAAGAAGTGGAGATTCAAAAATAGATGGAGAAGATATGATGGAAGAGTTGCTTGAATTTAGGAGTTTGAATCCAGTTGGAAGTTGAGAAGTTTCTTTGAAGGGATGTTTTCGAATGCTCTAGGGAAAGGGATTTTAGGTTTTCAGAAGTCTTCGAATAGTTAAATAGAGTTCAAAATTTTTACTTCTCTGAAAGATGTTGTCGGAGGCTCCAAAGACAAGATATGCAGTCTTCGGAGGCAATAATCATGATTGTTCGGTGACTCCGTAGCTTTGCTTTGGAGGTGGCATAATCTATCATAGGCATGAAATGAGTTTCGACAGTTTTGAAGTTTTATTTCGGGGATATGGAATTCTTTTGGAGGCGTTTTAGTCCTTCAGAGAGTCCGAAATCTATTTCAAAGGCTCTGAAATACCGCAAATTTGTAGATTTGTTCCTTTTTTGCATTTTTCGTCAGAGTTATCAGTAATGAACACATTTTCCACCTTATACATGTTTTATTAATTTTCAACTTAAGCATTTGGATCTAAAACACCTAATTTTCTTCTAAATTTACTGAATCTATCTTCTGGAAGACGTTTAGTAAAAATATTTGCTAATTGATTTTTAGTGGGCATAAATTCTAAATATACATTATGATTTTGAACATGATCTCTGATAAAGTGATGCCTAATTTTTATATATTTTGTTTTGGAATGCAAAAATGGATTATTGGTCAGACTTATAGCACTAATGTTGTCACATCTTATGGGAATATCAACATAGTTAAGGCCAAAATCATTTAATTGCTATTTCATCCAAAGGATTTGAGCACAATAACTGCCAGCTGCTACATATTCTTCTTCAGCAGTTGATAATGCCATAGATGTCTATTTTTGGGAAGACCATGATATGATCATGCTTCCTAGAAACTAACAAGATCCTAAAGTACTGTTTCTATCTACTTTATATCCAGCAAAGTCTGCATCTGAGTACCCTACTAAATTGTACTCAAAACCTTTTGGATAACACAAACCGAGGCTTGGTGTGTCTAAAAGTTATCTAAAGATTCTCTTTACAACAATTATGTGTGACTCTTAGGATTTGACTAAAATCTAGCACACATGCAAACACTAAACATTATATCTGGTCTACTTGTAGTTAAATATAAGAATGATCCTATCATGCTTCTATAGAGTTTGTTACATACTGATTTACCTCTTTCATCTTTGTCCATCTTTATTGAAGTGCTCATTGGTGTTCCATATCTTTTACTATCTTCAGTATTGAATATCTTTAGAAGTTCTTTTGCATATTTGACTTGGTAAATGAAGATTCCTTCTTTCTCTTATTTGATTTGTCATCCTAAGAAGAAATTTAGTTTAACTATCAACCTCATTTCAAATTCTCCCTACATAGTCTTAGAAAACTCTTGACAAAGATTTTCATTAGTTGCACCAAATACTATATCATCAACATAAATTTCAACTATAAGAATGTCTTTTTTTTAATGATTAATGAAGAGAATGGTATCCACTTACCCCTTGAAAAACCTTTTTTAATCAAAAATTTGCTTAGCCTCTCAAACCAAGCTCTAGGAGCCTATTTCAAACCATAGAGGGCTTTCTTCAGTTTGAATACATGATATGTACAATGGGGATCTTCAAACCTAGGGGGTTGTTCCATATATACCTCTTCATTAATGAAACCATTCAAGAATGCACTGTTTACATCCATTTGATATAGTTTGAAATCTATATATGATGCAAATGCAAGAAGAATTATAATAGCTTCAATCCTTACAATAGGTGCATATGACTCTTCAAAGTCAATACCTTCTTGTTGACAATACCTCTTTGCAACTAATCTTACCTTATTTCTCAAACAATTTCTGATTCATCTAGTTTGTTCCTAAATACTCATTTTTTTCCTATGAAAAATTGATGGTTTAGTCTTGGAACAATAGTCCACACATCATTTCTTTTAAATTGATCTAATTCTTCTTTTATAGTTAAAATCCAATTTTCATCTTCAAATGCTTGGTCTATGCAAGTTGGTTCTAATTGAGAAATAAAAGCAAAATTGCTACATATTTGGTGATAGGATCATCTAATTCTAACTTTATCGAACACATCACCAATTATCTAGTTTTCAGGATGAGCATGCATAAATCTCCAATCTCTGGGAAGAGATGAGTTACCTTCCTTATTTACGTCTGTTTTAGATGGTTCAGCTTCATCCATTGTTGTCTCTGATGCCTCTTGGCTTGGGTTTTGAGATTTGAATGATGGGAAATAGAGGTAGTGCAAATTTCTTGCAAGTGGAAGGAGCTAATGGCAACTTCAAACGTGGATTCTCACTCATGGATGGAAGACACACCTGGATGGAAGACACACCTAGATTCCATGGTAAGTAAATTCTATTAACCGAATTTGTGAAATTCTGTTAGCTAGGTGTTTCGAACGTCGCGGAGAGCGCGCTCAAGAAGTCAGATCAGGCATAGTAAATAATGAGGATGAAACGAAATGCGAACGGAACGTCATGACCGGGAC
>JAYJMB010069768.1:0-24329 GCA_036873735.1 Pouteria campechiana
GGGGGGCGGCGCGGGGGTAGGGTGGGAGGGGTGTTTTGCATTGCATTAAAGTGTATTTAGTTTTTGGGCAAATGATTTGCATTTAAGTGTATTCAGTTTTTTTATGCAATTTTTTTGGAATTTAGGTATAATTTTGATGAGCTTCACTTTTTGATAACTTAGCTAAAGCAAATCCAAGAGCAATTGTGCTAACATGTTGAAATTGATTAGGATGGATTCTCTTTTGATGATCAGTAATATATGTTGAGTTTTTTATTATTATTGCGCATGATTTAGAAGGAAGGATTGATGCTACCTTGTGATTTAATTATTCTTATATTATATTATGATCATGCAAAGTGTATGTTGATCAGTTGATGATTTTGTGAATTTAGTGCCTTATTTTGGTTGACCCAAGCATTCTAGAAGTTTTGTGATTATCCCTCAAGGTGAAATTCTAGATTACATGTTTACTTGGAAGTGATTTAGGCATTCTTTTATCATTTTAAGTCTTTTAAGCTAACCTAGTACATTCATGTCGCTAGTGTCCCCATTGAGCCTTATGAGAGAATGACATATGCAAAGCATGCGAAAAATCACCATTCAACTTTTCTATCTTTAGCTTCATCATCAAACCCTTTTTAGCTTAAAAAACCATATTTGACCTATTAAGAGACATATTCTATGCTCATGGTTTTTTGAGAGGTATGAATGAAGCAAAATAAGATAAGTTTGGGGGAATTGAAAAGAAAAATGCCAAAAGAAAAAGAAAAGGGACAAAAAGAAAATAATTAGTAAGGATTTCTCTTTCAACTGGGGGGATCACATCCTAATTAACTCAAAAGGAAACAAGTTCGAGGGTATGGTAGTAATACAGCACATAAAAAGAACGAAAACAAATAAAAAGTTAAGAGAGTAAACATTCATGTAAAATTCAATTATGGTTTCTTACCTTATGAATCCTTCTTCTTTTCCTTTGTTAGCTAAACCCAAGTCCCCATCACAAGCTTAATAAAAACCTATTGATCCAAGTGAACAAAGTCATCTACATTAGTGGAGAGGGATTATGAAAAGCAAACTTATGGGGTATTTTGTGAAGATCATTAGAATCACTAGTTTGCACATTGTTGACTGAAAAGAATGCGTGTAGCATGAAATCGACATTACACACACACATTTTCACTTCATGAAAGGAATGATGAACTATGAGTTTCATGAGATTTTTTGGTAAGTGTCTTGAATGATTTCTAAATTATATCTACATGTGTAATTTGTTTGGCATGTTACTGATTGATTGAGAGAGATTATCCTAACTAATTCATGATTTCAATTTTCTATTTTGCTCTAGGATGATCAAAAGCTAAGTTTTGGGGTATTTGATGAGAGCATAATAGACCATGTTTTATTACCTAAATTTGTATATGTTTTGGATCCTCTTTTGATATAAATATAGTGTATTCCAATAAATCTGCACTTAATTTGGTTGTTTCTTGATAAGTAAATTCTATATTGTTTAGTATATTATTTATAGATAATTAAGTGAAATAAATGGAAGAAATTATGGACAACATCAAGGTGGAGAAAGGAGCAAAGCAATGGAGTTTGGATGATGAGCAAGTGGTTCAACAATGAACATTACAAGTTCAAGAAGTTGAATGTAAAAATTACTACTACTTTGATACAATTTCTAGTATCAATTGAGATGGATTTAACTCAAGTATTCATAATATACATTTTATCCCTTGACGTTATCTATCCACAAAATCAAGAATCGTATAATTTGGATTTGAAACATGGAAGTTATCGCCAAAACACTATAGCTATCTTAGATTTTAATCCACACACTTAATGGTAATAATCTTACTTTTGAAAGAATGAACCCAAGTGAGACATTAAGTCCAACATTCAATTGGCAAAGGGGTATAATCTTGTGGTGAAATAGGATTATAGACTTCTTTTTCTTATTAATCTCCCTGTATTATATTTTGCTATTTATTTACTTTTATTCTATTTAGATCAAACCTTATTCCAAGTCTATTTAGTTATATATTTAGTAACTAAGATTAATTAAGTTGGTTTGCCATTCTCTATGGGATTGACCCTTGCATTACACACTATATTACTATATGTCCGTGCACTTGTGAAGAATTATAATTTGAACCATCAACGTTTTTGGAGATTCTTGGAGAAGCTTTTGGAGATGAAGAAGCTTCAAGCTCTAAACCAATCCAAGCACCATCGAGAAGAGTTTGCTACCATTTTAGTCCATGTTTCTTTGGTGTTTTCCATCTTATTCATCATTTGTAACTTGGATTAAAGTTGGAATCTGAATTTTGATAATGTTATATGAATATTTTATAGATTTTGATTTAATTATGAGTAGATAAACTCTACCTTCTAGAGAGGAGATGGATCTTATGCTGACATTATGGTATGATTAATGAGTTATACAATTGAGACTTCTTGATGACTTATTTATGACGCTTTGCTTTTAATGCTTTTAGTTTATTATCTATTTATTGGATGAAAACATATTTGGGATTTGACACTCAACGGAGGTAATCTTGAATATGATCTAGGAATGATAAGATGGGATGCTAGATGACTTGGGAGAGCTTCTAGGTTCTACAAAATCATTCAAAAAAATCATAGTGTAATGCATTCTTTACATTCCAATTTTGATAGGGATATCAAAATTGGAATGTAGAGAGTAGATAATTAGCTTATCACTCAGGAGAAGGAGTTAAGTGAATTAACATTCTTGATTTATAAACCTAGAGAATGATCAATGGATAATGAGTTAAGAGCACCATGATAAAGCACAAGTGAAGTCGATCCTCTAGAGTTTCTTTATCTTGAAATGTTCCATTTGAAAGCCTATTTATTTTTACTTTCTAGTTAAATTCACATAACTTGTTCTTCTAGATAAAATTAGGATTATTCACTACAATAGATAGTAATCAATTGGAATACACAATCCCTATGGAGACGATACTCACTTACCATTATACTACAAAACTTGATGCCATGTACTTGTGGTATAATTTGCAGCAAACAAGTTTTTGGTGTCATTGCCGGGGATTGGCTTAGTTTAATTTGTCACTAATATTGCTATAATATAGTTCTAATTTTCATTTGGGTTTCTATTCTTTTAGCTATTTTGAATTTTTTGTTCTCATATCTGCATTTGATCTGATTTCTTTTGTTTCCTTGATAGGGTATGCAAGATCCAAGAGAACTTGATTTGACTCCAATTGATCTAGAGATCGAGAGAACACTTCGAGAAATCAGAAGGGCAAAGACAATAGAATCAAGCATAATGGCAAAACCAAAATAGCCAAGAGCAATCAAGGACTACTCCAAACTGATGGTTAATGATAACTATTCTGGCGTAGCTTGTCCAATAATCAATGCAAATAACTTTGAGCTAAAATCGACTTTGATCAACATGGTGCAAAAAAATCAATTTGGAGGTTCATCAAGTGAAGATCCAAAGGTTCACTTGGTGATGTTCAGAGAATTAAGTGACACTGTGAAAATGAATGGTATTCTATACAAAGCCATTTGACTGAGATTGTTCCCATTTTCATTGAGGGATAAAGCAAGAGGTTGGTTGCAAAGCTTACAACTAGGATGCATCACCACCTAGGATGAGATGGTGGAAAGGTTCCTAGCAAAATTCTTCTCACCTATGAAGACTGCTCAAATTAGAAGTGAGATAGGGCAATTCAAATAGATGGACTTTCAGCCACTCTAGGAATGCTGGGAGGGGTTTAAGGATTTGATCAAAAGGTGTCCTCGATATGGTTTTCTTGACTGGCTTCAAATTCAATTATTCTACAATGGGTTGAATGGTCAAACTAGGATGATTGTGGATACTATTTTGGGAGCTTCACTTATGGGAAAAACTATAGATGATGCTTATGCCTTAAAAATATGACATCTAATATTTATAATGGGCAAATGAATGGAATATGGTGAAGAAGGTAGCAGGTTATTATGCGTGGACCCAATCACAACCCTCATCACACAAATGTCTTCCTAACACATCAATTAGCAATAGCTAATTTTGCACCTAAGGGAGTATCTACTAAAGGAGAGTCATCTCATTTTTCTTTACCAATTGAAGCATACATGGTTGCAGATATAACCAAAGAAGAAGTGCAATTTGTCAACAATAGAGGTTACAAAAATTTCTAACTCATCCGACTTTACAAGACCTAGAGAGAAGACTCATTAATATTGAAACATTCTTTTTAGCTCTCAATATTAGGATGGATTCAATGGATCAAAAACTAGACACTATAATATCCTTAGCTAAATCCATCAAAGATCAAACACAATCATCTCAATCCTCTCCACAAATTTCTCCAATCCATAAAGCTAGACCTATTTCACCAATTAGGTCTACCCATTCCTCAACTCCACCTTCACTCTCTAACTCCCATCACTCACCTTCTGTTCACATAACTCATAATTCTTCAACCTCCACACCTTCCTCACTTTAATCTCCATCTAAGCAGTTGAAACATTCTTCGATTTAGAAATACCTCTCACTCAAATTTTAAATCTATAAAAACCACTTCTAAGAAAAAGACTCATCTTTCATCAGGTGTCTCCCATGGTGCTTCTCAACCTCATCCTCATACTCATCCTTCCATTGCTACAACAAGCATATTCAATCCTGTGTCTTCCATTCCCCCATACAGAGATGTTCTCACAACAAAAGTAACTCTACATTTCTTTCAAATAGAAAAATTCTATCCTTCTACTACAAAATATCCTCAAGAATTCATATCCTGTGATATCTCTATTCCACCTTCAATTGTTGGTCTCCAATTGGATGGTAGCTCAAGAGGGGTGTGAATTGAGTTTTCAAAAATTTTGGCTAATAACTTGAGAGATGTGTTTAAAATAAAAGAGAGTAAAGCTTACAATATGTACATAATATTTTTATAGTGGTTCAGTCCTTCCTGAGTTCCTACTCCACTTCTCTAAGTCAGCATTCTTTACTGAACTTAGGTTCCAATAAAACTCCTGTTGGTTTTACAAGTTCACCAACAACTTACTAGTTTTCTAAGCTCACTAGAAACTTTTGCACATTGGTTTCCAAGTTCACTAACTTACTTTTACACATTGGTTTCCAAGCTCACTAACTTACTTATACACATTGTTTTAAAAGCTTAGCAACTAACTTACTAATTTTCTAAGCTAACCAAAAAATTTTAAAAACTGTTGATTTCATAAAGCTTATCAACTAACTCACTTGTTTTTCCAAATAAAAATGTATAGATTAATGCCTCTTACTTAGGTAGACATGTGTTGATATAAATGCATGGTTTCGATGATGAACAAAACTTGATTAAAGATTGTGTACTAATGGTTGTTGCCAAGATTTTAGCATGCAATATCAAGTTGCAGGTCTTGAGATAAATGAGTACATAAAACATATCCTATAGGGACAAGGCTTGGGCAAACAAAGACAAAATATCACTAATAGACAAAGCATAAATGAAAAGGATTTGGCTGTTTCCATTCATCTATCAAAGTGGAAGATTATATCTAACAAAAGTAAAATAGTATGCATACAAAAGACTTTGTCCATCATAAGCAATCCAAAGTTAAGCCAATGGTCATCTAAGAGAACAGAAAAAGGAGTGAAGATCTTCCAGTGGAGCAATGGAAGGATCGTGTGGCAGAGCAAAGACTTCGCCCATCATAAGTGAGCAAATGATCATTTGCTATTAATAGACAAAGCAGAGAAGTAACTATCATATGGTAGAAGCAAGACTTCATCTATCATGGTTAAGCCAATGATTATCTGCTATAACAGACAAAGTGAAAAAATAAGAATCATATGGCAAAGTAAAAAAGTTCATTTGGTGGAGCAACAAAGTTTTATATTTTCAAAGATAAAGTTAGCAGATAATCCAACAAATGAAGCCATGAAGAAAATTTGCCTGTGCCTTGAAGCTTAGTCTATCACTTATAATAGATAACCCATTAAATAAAGCAATGAAGAAAATTCATCCATGCTCCAACACTCCATTAGTTACTTGTAATAGACAACTCAATAGATGAAGTGCTAAAGAGATGAGATATCCATGCTTCCATAGTTCAACAAACAAAGCAATGGAAAGGATGATTTGTCTGCTACTCACAAAAGATAAACCAGAAGATGAAGAAACTTAGTCTTATGAACAACTAGACAGATACTTTGTATGTCATAAGTAAAAAACAAGCAATGTCCTGGACGAATCATTGGTCTTCGTTTAACATTAATAGCACTCTTTACATGTTGACAAAAAAGTCAGCCATTGCAGCAAACCTTGACCAGAGCTTATTAAGAAACCAGAAATCATCTTCTCCAAGGTTGGTGTTGTAGGCATTCCAACATATGAGGATTAAGTAGAAGTTAGAGAATTCAAAATATGCCAATCAGAATGTCTTCTATCATTAATGTAGCTTACCTACCACTACTAACTAGTATCCATCTATAGTGATCATGGTGGTGAATTCAAGAATAAAAAATTCATTAATTTTTGTGATGAAACAGGAATTCACCATAGTTTTTCATTCACCATTACTCCTCAACAAAATGCAGTTGTCGAAAAAAAGAATCAAACAATTCAAGAAATGGCTAGAACCATGCTGAATGAAAGTAAATTATCCAAAATATTCTAGGGAGAGGCAGTAAGTACAACTTACCATGTGCTGAGCAAGGTTACTGTAAGAGCAATCTTAAAGAAAACCCCATATTAGCTTTGAAAGGAAGAAAACAAAATAGCTCACATTTCCATCCCTTTGGATGCTTGTGCTATATGTTGAATAATGGAAAAGATAAACTTGAAAAGTTTAATCCAAAAAGTGATAAAGTTATCTTTCTTTGATACTCTTTCAATAGTAGAGCATTTAGAGCCTATATTAAGAAAACATAGGTTGTAGAAGAGTCCATACAAGTTAAATTTGATGAAGCAAATATAAGCTCAAGAAAGAAGTGTGATAGTAATGCAGGTGAAGCTGTAACAAATATGAAGAAGCTCATGTTGAAGGATCAAGAGGATGACACAAACTGTGAAGATATACAGAGTTCAGAAAATGAAAAGGAGGTGAGAGTAGGTAATATTCCTTATCAACCTCATACTAATTTGAGATTTGTTACTATTCATCCTATAAAACAAATCATAGGAAATGCGTATGACGGTGTCAAAATAAGAAGGTCTATGAAAAATGTTTGTGTTCATTATGCTTTCATCTCTATAATAGAACCAACTAACATTGATCAAGATTTGAATGATGAAAATTGGATTATGGCAATGCAAGAAGAGCTTAACTAGTTTGAAAGGAACAAAGTATGGGAATTAGTTTCAAAACCAAAGAATATTGATGCAATCAGGACTAAATGAGTATTCAAAAAGAAATTGGACAAGAGTGGATTAGTTGCAAGAAACAAGGCATGATTAGTTACTAAGAGGACTCCCAAGAAGAAGGAATTAACTTTGAAGAATCATATGCCCATGTAGTTAGATTAGAAGCCATTAAAATGTTACCTGCTTTTGCATCCTATAAGAACTTTAAGTTATTTCAGATGAATGTAAAGAGTGTAGTTCTAAATAGATATTTAAGTGAATAAGTGTATGTAGAACAACATTTTGGCTTTGAAAATGATGATTAACCTGATCATGTTTATAAGTTCACCAAGGCATTTTATGGTTTAAGGCAAGCTCCAAGAACTTGGTATGAATGGTTGAGCAAATTATTAGGTAATGATAAATTCAAGAGAGGAAAGGTTGATGCTACTTTTTTTATCAAAAATATTGAAAAAGATATCTTGATAGTTCAAATTTATGTGGATGGAATTATATTTGGAGCTACTGATGAAAAGCTTTATCAAGATTTCTTAAAGATCATGTAGGCTGAATTTGAAATGAGTATGATGGGAGAATTGAATTACTTCCCTGGATTACAAATCAAATAATGAGATGATGAAAATTATATTTACCAATCCAAATATACTAAAGAGACGTTAAAGAAGTTCAAAATGGAAGAAATTAAAGCAGCATACACTATAATGAGCACATCAACGAGGCTAACAAGGAAGAAAAAGGTAAACTTGTAGATCAAAAATTATATTGAAGTATGATTGGATATTTTCTTTACCTTATTGCATCTAGACTACATGTTCTCTTTAGTGTATGCTTATGTGCTAGATTTCAGTCCAATCATAGGCAATCTCATCTTACTGCTATGAAATGAATATTTAAGTATCTGGTTTACACAACAAATCTAGGACTCTATTATCCCAAAGGAATTGACTCTGAATTCATTGGACATCTAGATGATGATTTTGGAGGATATAAAGTTGATAAAAGAAGTACTAGTGGAACCCCTTCAATTTCTAGAAAATATTTTAGTATCATAGTTCTCTAGAAAATAGACTAGTGTTGTTCTCTCTACAATAGAAGCTAAATATATAGCAACTAGAAGTTGTTACACTCAATTGTTGTGGATAAAACAACTTCTTAATTATGGTCTAAGCTATAGAGACATACCCATTAAATGTGACAACACTTGTGCCATATGCTTGACAACAAATCCTATCATACACTCGAGAACCAAGCATACAAAAATTAGGCACTATTATATTAGAGATCATGTTGAAAACCATGATATATGTCTAGAATATGTGACCACAAGTGCTCCACTTGCTAATATTTTTACTAAGCTAATGTCATTAGACACCTTCTACAACATTAGAGGAGAATTAGGCATGACTAATGTGATAATCTAAAAGTGAAATCTCTAATGTCTCGGTGCTTCAAATATCAATGTTGAATATGCTGTTTTGAGGCTAAACTTCATCTCATACAAAGTTATTCATATACAATGCTCTATTCACACTTCATTTGAATTTTGATTTCTAAGGTCGAGTACACCTCATTTTCTTGCTAGAATTAACTTACAGCTATTGTTATCCCATCAAACTCTAATTTTAGCAAGAATTATTCTCCTTTTTTTGGAAAATCACATCATGTACCTCGTATAGACCCCACGTCAAATCTGTTTTAACCCATGACCAGCAACTCTTCTCCACAGCACAAAGATGAAATACCTCAGGGAAAGGTATTTAGGAAAACGATATGGAAGGCAGACCATCGTGTGGTGGAAATTGAAGTATCCAAGGATGCCTCCTTACTTCTCTTACTAGGAAGATATTACTTCTGCTTATAATAATATTCCAATTCATCTCTACCATCAGAAGTATTTCTCTTCAAGATGTGAAGACCTACCAACAAAACAATGAAAGGATCATGTAGCAGAGTAAAGACTTCGCTCATCATAAGTGAGCAAATGATCATCTACTATAAATAGGCAAAGCAGAGAAGTAAGGATCATATGGCAGAAGCAAAACTTTGTCTATCACGGTTAAGCTAATGATCGTCTACTATCAACAGATAAAATGGAGAAATAAGAATCGTATGGTAGAGTTAAAGTTTTCATCTCGTAGAGCAATAAAGTTTTGTTTGTTCGAAGATAAACTCAACAAATAATCCAATAGATGAAGCCCTAAAGAAAATTCGTCTGCATCTTGAAGCTTAGTCTATCACTTATAACAAACAACCCATCAGACGATGTAATGAAGAAAATCCATCTACACTTCAACACTCCATCTGTTACTTGTAACAGACAACTCAATAGATAAAGTGTTGAAGAAACAAGATATTCATGCTTCTATAGTTCAATAGACATAGCAACAGAAAGGATGATTCATCCGCTACTCATGAAAGAGAAACCAAAAGATGAAGAAACTTTATCTTATGAATAGTTGGACAGATAATTCATATGTCATAAGCAAAAAGATGAGCAATGGTCAAGACAAATCATCGGTCTCCACTCAACATTAATAGTGCTCTTTCCATATTGATAAAAAAGTCATCCATTGCAGCAGACCTCGACTAAAGCTTATTAAGAAACTAGAAATCATCTTCTCCAAGGTCAGCATTGCAAGCATTCCAACATACGAGGATTAAGAAGTCAAAGAATTCAAAATATGCTAATCAAAACTTCTTCTGTCATTAATGGAGCTCACCTACCACCACCGACTAAAATTCAAAGTAGCTATAAATAAAGCATCGTTGGAGCAGGAGACACTAACCAAGTATTGAGAAAATCATTCAAAATCCTCTTGAGAGCATTTACTAATTTCAGTTAAACCTTTCGCAATCCTTCAAGTGTTAAGAGCCTTGCATTTAAACCTTTCTCAACTCTCTTTGAAGGATCTCAACTATCTCTGGGAAGATTATTTACTTCTGCATTTAATTTTAAAAAACCGTCCCATGTGCTTACTGAGAAATACTTATGCTTACACTTTTGATATTCATTCTTTGTAAATTCCTTGAGCTAGTGGTTGAGATTAGATTCAAGAAGATCTATGACTATCTAAGTTCAGACAAGAGCTATTTATTCATGCAGCCTAGAGCTAAAATTTAGAAGAGTGCTTGGAGCACTATGAATATGCCCCCCTAGAGCTTGAATCCACAAGAGTGCTAGGAGCACTATTTGTGCCCCCTAGAGCTAGAATCTAGAAGAGTACTAGGAGCACTATTATATTTCTACTATTGGGAAGAGTGGAACCCAAGACACTAAGATAAAAGTGTTCTTGGCAATATTATATTCAAATTTTGTATGCATTGATTTATCCTTCAACAGTCATATTCTAAGCTTCTAAAGAACTTTTGAGTATACCTATGAAGATTGCATTTTTCTTCTAATGTTCTTATTTGACTTTGGCTTTCTTGAAGATGCCTCTGAATTGCTTTTGAGTATTGTGTCAGCATTTTGAGTTGCTTCTGAAGTTTCTTCTAGCATTATTCATTATGCTTTGATATTATTTCCGAGGCTCTTCTAAATGTGAAATATTTCTTCTGTTTTAACTCTGAGGGTCGATTTTACTTCTGACATTTTTCTGTCTTGTTTGAATGTCTTCTGAGATGATTCTAACTTCAGAATTTTTCTTCAGGATTAATTCTATATGCATTGGTAATGTTTCTGATGTTCTTCTAAAGAACTTCTAATTGTAGAAAGTTTCCCTATTTATCTTCTTATGTGCTTCTTTAGTTTTGAGAAAGCTTCTATCCATCTTCTGATGTGCAATAATGATATATCTTGATTCTGAGGAGGTTCTAATATGTTTCTTAGATATGCCAAATAATTTCTGAATACTTTTGAGTTTCACATTATCTTTCTAATGGGATTCTGAAGTAGTTCCGATAGGGTTTTGATTTGATTCTTTAATTCTTCTTAGCTTCTAATTTTCATGCCCAGTGTAAGATCAATTTTGATTTACTTCTTAGTGATTTTGGAATAATGTTTTGTTTGAGCATTCCTTTTAAATATCTTCCTTTGAAGGGTTAATGTAATAATTTTATAATTAAAACTTTTTATTACTTGCAGTTACTCTCCTTAATCTTTTTTGATATTTAAATGCTCCATCACTTGGAAAGTAATCTATTAGTACTTTAATTCTTCACTCATTTGTTTGTTCATCATCAAAACTAAATTGCTTACTCTCATTCATCATCAAAATCAAGCTTATTAAAGGGGTTAGACTTAACACCAATACAACTTGCAAGAACATAAGATTAACAAAAGAAAAAATTGAGAATAGACAAAGATTAAATGAACATGCTTACTCTAAATTAAAAGCTCAAAAAGCAAGTTTTGGTTATTTGGACCTTCCATGCCCACACTTTGATGATCCTGAATTCATAAAACTCAACATTAACATCATCAAAAAGCCTCTTCCTAAAGATTTCAAGCCAGAACCTCCAAACATAAACAACTTTGTTGGTAACATCATACTAAATTTTTAGGGACCATCATCATCATCATCCACCCCAATTCCTCCTCAAACAAATAATCTTATATCTTTTAAGTCAACTTCTAGGGTACCACCAAGCATTGTTCTTGAAGCATTTGACCCTAATCTTTTCTATCTTCCATATCTTCGATAGTGCAGGTTCATGTAGATTGATGCATATTTTGTCAACTTGCCTTCACCCTTTCCTGAATTTGATAATCCAAACAATTTTGAAAGTTTAAGGGTAATTGAACCTAAAAGAGTTGTTTCCACAAAATCTTAGATTTCACC
Source organism: Pouteria campechiana (assembly GCA_036873735.1). NCBI lineage: Eukaryota > Viridiplantae > Streptophyta > Magnoliopsida > Ericales > Sapotaceae > Pouteria > Pouteria campechiana. The sequence continues at coordinate 12,131 of JAYJMB010069768.1, forward strand.
ATCCATCTTAACAATTTCTTCCTCGAACACGTCTCCTTCTAAGTCAACACCTCCTTCCATGGTTTCACCCAATCCTCCTCCTTCCTCAAGATTCAAAATTCCAATCATTAAATCTAAGACATCCATTTCCAAAGAAGGATTATAGAATTCCCTTGGAGAATTATAGAAATATTGATCCTATTCTCATAGGCCACACTCTATATAAAAGAAGAATGGCAACCAATGCTAAAGCCACTACTCAAGGAAAGCCTCTTCCTTATACATATTTAGGAGATCCTTAATTTCAACTTCTACTTAAGGTTGTCAACTACAAGGAAAATACTATTCAACCTAAGGATAATGTCTAATCTGCTGAATATATTGTATTTTGATTCTGTTTATACCTTGTACATTCACTTTGAACATCAATGAAGTATATGGTTTCTAAATCCTTCATTTTATTGATTAAATTATGTTGTATCCCTCTTACACTTCACTTTTTTTATTTTTGACAAGAAAGGGGAGAAATATATAGTGAAAACTTGAAGCGAAATTAGAAAAGTAGAGAGAAAAATATTACATTTATTCAGGGAGAGCTACACGGGCTAAAATTGTGCACCAAGTTAGGGAGAGCCATAACATGTTGAGATTTCTTTTGCTTAAGTATACAGTGATTTTACTCTTCTGAAAGTTATTTCACTCAAATGTTTTGTCATCATTAAAAAGGGGGAGAATGTTGGACCAAATGGTGTATATGGCAAATAGCCAAGTTTTGACGATGAGCAACAACATATGAGTAAACATATGTGGCACTGACATTTGCACTCCCAAGTATTGCAAAAACATAAATGATATACAAGGAAGTAACTCAAATATAGTAGAAAGAGTATACAAAAGATACATCAACAAGTAAAATCTACTACACCGAAGGAAGACAAAAATGCTCAAAAATAATGACACTTAAACTTTGGAAAGAAGGCACAAAGCATATCTGAAGTTATGACGTTCAAGCCTTAATAAGTGATCAAATAAATTTCCTGCAGATAAAGTTAGTATTAGATAACATCTGCCTCAGATAGATTTAGAAAAATTATTCCATGGACAAGTTAGATAAACTAGATACACACAACATCTGTCTGCAACATAAATATGAATTTAGATTGCAAAAGTAAAGATAAAACGGAGTTGAACTCAGACAAATGAAGAGCTAAAAATGGAATCAAATTAATCAAGCATTTGTCTCTCATATAAAGTCTATCTTAAACAAAATAAGAACAAGGAACTCATCTACAATCTTCTATAGATAAAGTAGAAGATGAAGCAAAAGCAGCATAATGGCTACAAATGAAAAGTTTACTTTGTCTGCCATCTTCATCTATAAGTTTAGCTGTCAATTACACCAGAAAAACCATTAGACAAACTACTAAAGAAATAATTCGTCTATGCCTCTATACAATTTGTCTATTACTTGTAATAGACGAACCAACGGATAAACTGCTGAAAAAAGGATTTGTCTCTGCCTCATTAATTCATCTATTAGTTACAATAAACAAACCAACAAACGAACTAGTTGAAGCACTTTGTCTATAGCTCTCTATAGACAAATCAATAGACAAAGTTAATTTATCTACTATGAAGAAGCCTTGTCCATGGTAATAAGAGTTGTCTGTTACTTACAACAAACAAACTAGGACTTGATCAGATAAAGTCCTCAAACAAACTATGATTGAATCTTTATGGCATATCATGATGAGTAAAAGTTACTTATAGCAGATAATGCTGGTTGTACTCTCCCATCAAACTTTAACTCAAAGCAGATCTTATTAAATACCAAACAAATTGAGCTTAGTTGAAGAAGGAAAGAAATTCGAAGGAAAGCAGTCCTCACTCTGAAAAAGATTATAACTCTCAGAGGCAGCGTCCCTTCAAGCTTAATGGATGTCTTTCCAAAATAGTGAAAGAGTCAATCATGCAGAAAGTCTTTATTCGTTGTTTGCCAAAATCAAAAAGGCATCTTCTTCAAGGATGGCCCTGCAAGCTTTCCATTTAGAATGAGTTTATCAAGAAGACAACTTTTGAATGAGGGAAAATTCATAATGGTCTTCAACATTTAAAAGAAACTAACTACCTCCAACGGACAAAAAATTCTAAAGCAATATAAAGGTAGTGTAATGTCCACAAGGAAGGTTGAGGAAGCTAAGAGAAAGATGAGAAAAGATCTTAAATAGTAACCTCTCTCCAATAGACAAATGCTTCCTCCAAGATAATCAATCTCCATTATGCTGATAGATGATCAAACATAAAGATCTATCTTAATCATATTCTCGGACTATTGATATCTAAAATGCTCTAATGAGTAATCATTATATATGTGCTTAAACTCTATACAAATCAACCTAGTAAAAGAGGCAAAGTAATGTACAAATTGAGTGCTGTTAAAATACCATATGAGTTTATGGTGAGCTCGAGAAAACTACATTATATGAGTTATTGGTGAGTTATGGAAAACCAATAAGTTTGCTAGTGATCTTTGAAACTAGTGTGTTTCCTGGTGATCTCATGAAAACAATAAGGGTATTAGGAGCACTATGTTTATGCCCCCCTAGAGCTAGAATCTAGTAGAGTACTGGTAGCACTATTGTATTTCCATTATATGGAATATAGTTGAACCCAAGGCACAATGAGTGTGTGCTCTTGGAAGAGTGGATGTAGGGACGAGGTGCCCAAACCACTATAAACATTGTTGTGTGCATTATCTGTTTGATTACTTTACCTGGCATGATACTATCTTATCATTAAATCACATACATCATTATACACACACGATAACCTAATTGAAAAGGGAATAGCTAAGGAAAGCAAAATCTGGGCATGGAGCAAATATTATAATTGTGCGAACAACTATGAAAATTTCATTGCATTACAATATCATTTCTAGTTAGCACATAATTTTTTATTTGGCCATAATTTTTATATGCTCAATTCACTCCTCCCTTCTTTAGCTATCTACTACATGAGACCAACACATTCATGTGTAACTTATTTATGATCTCTTACTTTGTGAATGCATATACCTTTTTCTTTTGTTAGATAAACCCAAGGCCCCATTACAAGCTTATTAAAGACCTATTGATCCAAGTGAATAGAGTCTTCTACATTAGTGGAGAGGAAAAAAGAAAAGCAAGCTTATGGAATATTTTATGAAAATCATTAGAATCATTAAATTTCATATTGTTGATTGAAAGACATGCATGTAGCATGAGATTGACAAGCACACACACATTCTCACTTCATGAAGGTATTGGTGAACCATGAGTCTCATGAGATTGCATGGCAAGTGTCTTTAATGAATTCTAAGTTATGTGTACATATGTAATTTGTCTAGCATGTTCTTGATTGAGTAAGAGAGACTATCTTAACTATTTCTTGAGATTAGTCACTGTTTTACTCGAGGACGATCAAAAGCTAAGTTTGCGGGTGTTTGGTAAGTGAATTTGATTCACTTATATTGTGCTTCTTTGAACTAACTTTTGGCTTGTTTTGAGTCATGTTTAGTCATATTCAGTTAATTCATTGTGTTTTATTTTATGTTTTGTTGTAGGAATATGAATGAAAAAATCTTGGTGAAACCATGGAGAAGAAACAAACATTGAAGGATGATTTGTAATGAAGTTAAAGGTGTGAAAGAATATTTTTGGACAGCAAGTCAATGCTACAGTACAGGAATTTGATGCTACAACATTTAGTCAAAAGGGGAGTAGTAGGTTTTATGCTATAGCATTGAATTATATGTTGTAGCATTCGAATGGAGGATACAATCCATGAAATGGGCAGTAGTTTTATGCAACAAGATTGGATTCCAAAGCTAAAACACTTGAAATTCTAGCAATGTGTTATTTTTTGGAATTTTTAAAAGTTGCTCAAGATTTATTTACCCTAAGAAAAGCCTATTTAAACCTAATTACAAGGGGTATAAATTAGACTTAAGCACGCGAAGAGGGAAACATTTTAGTAAGGAAAGCTATGGCAAACAAGGGAAAAGGCTGAAAGTACTACTTGGAGGAGTTTTTCTGCTATACATTTTAATTTTTCTTCTTCTCCTTTTCTTTTGAAATTATGTTTAAGATAATGTTCAGTATTTTTCTTGATAACATTATGAACTAAACACTTTATTCTAGGGGCAATATGTAGCCGAATTATGAATGTTTGGTTTTATCCATTTTAATTCCATTCGTTATTTATTCATTATCTATGTTGAGTGTTTAATCTAAATTTAATGCATATGAAAGTGTGTTGGCCCTTTTAACATGAATTGTGATTGAATTTGAGGCTGAGAAGCGATAATTAAAATAGACCATTATTAAACACCATGAGATTGTCATGATGATAGAGATATCTATGAGGATTGTGTAACATTGTGAATTTCTCAATCTTAATGCATCTTGGTTAGTTAAGAATTTTCATAAAGATGTAGGAAATTTGCTAACTTAAAAAGTTATTATGACTTGAGAAAGAGTAACAATTACAAAAGAAAAATTCATTATCAACATAGGAATAAGAACTAATTGATTAAATTGGATCAAAACTAAATAGGATTAATCCGATAAAATCATAAACCCCTAGATGTCTTAATCATTGAATTCTTGATTGTTCACCCTTTACTCCATTGTTAAAATTTAATTTATGAATTAGAGTACTTTAGTAGTTGGCAAACTTAGTTCTCGTGGGAACAATCTCTTACTCACTCTTTATTACTTGTTGAAGATATGTACACTTGCGTTAAGGAAAATCCACAATAGCTATTCAAAGAATTGAAGCTAATAAATGGAGGAACAACTGTATTCAATAACAATGATAAAGGTCTCATGAAAGGAATAGGTAAAATTTATGGTTTATTCAATGCATGCATAGAGGATGTATTATATGTAGAAGGACTTAAGCACAATTTGATAAGTACTAGCCAATTATGTGACAAGGGTTATAAAGTTATGTTCGAGTCATCTGCATGTAATGTATTCAATATAGACAATGAGCTATTATTCAGCAAAAAGAGGTATGAAAATATTTATCTAGTACAACTATCATTGGAAAATGCCTAATTATAGTTAAAGATGACCCATGGTTATGGCCTAATAGGATGGGATACATCAACATGCCAAATATCAAATCTTTATGGAAAAAGGATCTCGTGATTGGTCTACCTAAACTAAATTATGTCAAAAATCAAATATGCAAATCTTGTCCATTGTCAAAGCAGACTAAAGTGTCCTTCCATCCTAAAAATAAGGTATCCACATCTAGACCTTTGGAATTATTACATATGGATCTCTTTGGACCATCGGATGTCATCACTCTTGGAGAGAAAAGATATATATATATGTCATCGTGGATGACTACTCTCGATTCTAGGAAGAAGCAGTAAGTACAACTTGCCATGTACTAAACAAGGTTACCATTAGAGAAATTTTAAAGAAAACCCCATATTAGCTTTGGAAATGATGGAAACCCAATATCTCATATTTTCATTCCTTTGGATTCTCATGCTATGTGCTAAACAATAGAAAAGATAATCTTAGAAAGTTTGATCTTAAGAAAGATGAAGCTATCTTACTTGGTTACTCTTCTAATAGTAGGACATTCAGAGTATATATTAAGAGAACATAGACTATAGAAGAGTTTGTACATGTTAAATTCAATGAAGCAAATGTAACCCTGAGAAAGGACTATGATAATGATGTAGATGAAGCTACAACTAACATGAAGAAACTTAGATTGAAAGATCAAGAAGATGTCGTAAAATATGAAAATAGCAAAATTCAGACAATGAGGAGGAGGTAAGTACAGGTACTGTTCCCTATCAACTTCCCATTGAATTAAGATTTATTAGTACTCATCCTAGAAATCAAATTATAAGTAATGCCTATGATGGTGTCAAAATAAGAAGATCAGCATAAAAAATTTATGGCCATTATGCTTCATATGTACAATTGATCCCACTTGCATTGATTAAACTTTAAGTGATGAAAACGGGATCATTGCAATGCAAGAAGAGTGTCACTAGTTTAAAAGGAACAAAGTGTGGGAATTAGCCCCAAAACCAAAGAACATTGATGTAATTGGAACTAAATGGGTAATTAGAAACAAATTGGATGAAACTAGATTGGTTGTAAGAAATAAAGCAAGGCTAGTTGCTGAATATATAGTAGTGAATATATAGGTTGAAGAATCATATGCCCCTATAGTAAGATTAGAAACCATTAGAATGTTACCTGCTTTTGTATCTTATAAGAATTTTAAATCATTTCATATGGATATAAAGAATGCATTTCTCAATGGATATCTAAGGAAGTCTATGTAGAGCAACCTCCTGGTTTCAAAAGTGATAATCGACCCAATCATGTCATAAGCTCACCAAAGCATTATATGTTTTAAGACAAACTCCAAGAGTTTGGTATGGAAGGTTGAACAAATTCTTAAGTGATCATCAATTCAAAAGAAGAAAGGTTGATAATACTTCATTCATAAAAAAATGTTGGCTTGGACATCTTGATAGTTAAGATTTATTTAGATGACATTATATTCGGTGCTACTAATGAGGATCTCTGCCAAAACGTCTCAAAGATCATGTAGGATGAATTTGAAATGAGCATGATGGGAGAGTTGAACTACTTCCTTGGATTGCAAATCAAGCAAAGAGATGATGGAAACTACATTTACCAATCAAAATACACTAAAGAAATGCTGAAGAAGTTCAAAATATAAGGAATTAAAGCAACAAACACTCCAATGAGTACATCCAGAAGGCTGGATAACAATGAAAAGGGTAAACTTGTAGATTAAAAGGTATATCAAAGTATAATTGAATCTCTTCTTTACGTTATTATATCTAGACTAAATATTTTATTTAGCGTATGCTTATGTGTTAGATCTTAGTCCAGTCCTAAAGAATCTCATCTTACTATAGTAAAATAAATTTTTAAGTATTTAGTTGACACACCGAATCTAGGACTCTATTATCCCAAGGGAACTAGTTTTGAATTAATTGGATATTCAGATGCTAACTTTGTGGGAACAAAGTTGATAAAAGAAACTACTAGGGGAACCTTTCAGTTTTTATGAAATAGTCTAGTATCATGGTTTTGCAGGCTCTCCACAGCAGAAGCTGAATATATAGCAGTGATAAGATCATAATATACCATTTTTTATTACCTAAATTCACATATATTTTGGATCCTCTTTTGATGTAAATGTAGTGGTTTAAAAGCACATTCCAATAAATTTGTACTTAATTTGGTTATTGCTTGATAAGCAAATTCTATGTTGATCTAGTATGTTTATTTATAGATAATTAAATATAAGAAATGGATTAAATATGGAAAGAAACATAGAGAAAAGAAAGATAAGGAATGTCTAAGTTAGAGAATGGAAAATAACATCTTTTTTAGAGAAAAATGTGGATAGTAAGCTTGACGCTGCGGCTCCCAATCTAGCACTGCCAGTGCCACTTTGAGGCAATTTTTGCTTATATTTATCAATTGATTAAGCTCAAGTAGTTAGCATTAAAGTTTTACCCCTTGAAGTATCTTTCCAAAACATCAAGAATCATAGGAGTTGGAGTTGAAACATGGAAGTTATGGCCAAAACACTACAACTATCTCTAAATTCAATCTAGTTTCGAATGTGCAAAACATGGTATCAGTTGTAGACCAATTTTGGCATATTTAGAGGATGAATTGGGAAACATGTTCAACATTAAAGTTGTATATCTAGAAGTTAATTCCAATGCATCATGAATTAGGTGATTTTGAGTTTGTACAAGGGAATTATAGTTGAAACAGTTTGCGCATTGTAACACGCCAAAATTTAGGAAGCTAATTAAATTTTAGAGAAAGATCCTGTAAAAAATCCAACAAAGTCTCCCCTAAATTATGAGGGTTTCCAAATCTATATATACATCTGATCATCCACATACACCATATACATTCATAAATCTCCCCATATCCGCGGTCCCATGGGCCATTTACAATTCTTATAGCATGACAATAGCTAAGAATCAATAGTTAATAAATAATGAGAATTTTAACCTCTCTTTTTACATCATCCACTAATAATGAAACAATAAATGACAAGTCACATAAATCGCTATAATCTCTCTTCAATAAATAATTAAGAATTAAATTCGTTACTAGTTCCCATTTCAGGCACAACCCCTAGTTGGGCTCCTATATCATGCTTGACATCTAAAACATAGAAAACAGGTGAGTCCGGGCAAACACACTACGTAGGAATAGTGGTAATATAACATAAATCAAACATCAAGTCACACAGACCAACTCTTGCCAATGCAATCAAGTAGCACTCAGTCCAAGCATGCTCATAATCATGCAAATGCACAGGTATAACACATTAGATGCCACTAAGGCATCACTAAACCACATAGGTTTACATGTCACATAGGCATTCTATCGGCCACATAGGCCATCCTCATGCTGCATAAGCAATTCATTAGCCACATAGGCTATCCTTATGCCACACAAGCTATCCCTATGCCATGCAGGCAATGATAAGAATGCAAAATGTCACATTTTATTACATTAATACTTAGTATTTTACACTTATTTAACTCTTATATGCACTCATTATTCTTATATTCTAATTTAGGAGATAATTGGGGTCGTTAAGTGCAAAAAGAAGTCAATTGAAGGATTTTGGACAACTTCAACATCGTTACATATTTTGGGGATAAATCTCTCACCCAACGTCCAATTAAGATGAATAAAAATGTTATCAAAACAAAAGAAAATTTTTTACAACTTTAATGTTTGGATTTTTGAGAGATAAAGATTACATCAAGGACAACTGAGTGGAGAAAGTATCAAAACTTGTCAAAAACCAGCTGAAGATTACACATAATATCAATTGTGTATAACTTTTGCTATATTTAGAGGATGATTTAGAAAATGTTATTAACATAAAAGTTGTTCATCTCAAAGTTATATGACCAATTCAATAAGAATCAAGATATTCTAAGTTGAAATGAGAAAGTTATGGTCACAAAAGTAAACACATGTCTGATGGACAACAAACTAGATCTGTTGGCACCCATGTTCACTCAAGCTACCTCGCCTGTCCTGCTAAGTGGTGCCAGCAATGCTAGCATACATCCAACATCTTTTGAATTGGATTTCAATTACACAAATTTCCTATTTTTAAGCTATTTTGGAAAGTTTTTAGGCAGTTTTTCTTCCTAGCACTTGAAGGTTCTTTTGCTAGGGTTTGGAAAGGACTTCTTGGCGGCTTTCAACAAAGAATTTTCTTTCTTCTCTCCTTTATTTTATTTTTTTTGTGATTTCATGGCCTTGTGTGGCTAAAATTTTTATTCTTGGTTTAAGAAGATAGAAGCCTCAGAATCTATATATTATTAGATCTAAATTGTTTTAATTGTTCAATTTAAACTTTGAGTTTTGAATGTTCTTCTTTGTTCATGATTATGATTGTTATGCTTAATTGCTAGGAGGCCTACCAGTTTATTATTCATTACAATCTATTGCTAGATTAGATATCAAATCCTTAATCATTTGATCTCTCTAATTTACAAAGCAATTAAGGTTTAATAATTTGCTGCTATTGCTAATTTTTATTAAATCTTAGGGAGAATATTTAACTAAATTAAATGCAACTACTAGTGCTTGTGTTGTTTAGCTTCACCAATCTTTATAAATCTTGAAGCTACTATTAGATTAAACCTTTAGCACTGGTCTTGGGTTGTTTAGTAGTTCAGGTTAATTAGAACATTGGTTTCTAATTAAATATATTGAAGGAGATAAGAAAAATAATTCCAATGGTGAATATTCAAAGTATGATTTGATGTATAATTACATCAATGATCAGTTATGAGATTCTAAAGGTGGATGTTGACTTGAACCAAGGTTTTCTTCTCTGATAGATTTCTTTTATAGTACTTTCTTCATTACATTCAAAATCCCCCTTTCATGTTCACATTACATAAAACTAAGCTAGATACTCCTCGTTGGATCGACCCTTATTCACACCACTATAGGTAATTTAATTGGAGTAAGGTTCTAAATTTGCTTGCCTATGATAGCACACCAAGTTTTTAGTGCCATTGCCGAGGAGGCATTCTAGTTGATTTTTATGCTTTTGTGATTTCAAAGGATTTACTAGATTCTCCTTAATTGTTTATGACTATTACTCGATCCTCTAATCAAGGTGATTTGCAGTATAGACCAAAAATTGAAAGAACTTTGCATAGGTTGAGGAGTGAAGTTCGGAAGAAATTCTGAAAAGGAGGAAATCATGGCTAGAACTTGAACTTTGAAAGAGCTTACCACACCTGATTTGGATCAGCAACCATTATGCATCATTTTTCCTACTTTAGATGCTACTATTAATTTTGAATTAAAATATGGACTAATTCATCTCATGCCCACTTTCCATGGTCCTGCAGGTGAAGATCCTCACAAGCATCTAAAGGAGTTTCACATGATGTTTACAACTATGAAACCAATAGGGGTAACTAAAGAGGAAATCAAACTGAGAGTGTTTCCATTCTCTTTGAAAGATTTGCTAAGGATTGGATTTACTATTTACCATCTGGGAGCATCACAACATGGAATGAGATGAAGAGGTTATTTCTGAAAAATATTTCCCAGCTTCAAGGGTGGCCAACATTACAAAGGAAAATTGTGATGTAAGGCAGCATAGTGGAGAATCCCTATACGAATACCAGGAGCAATTCAACAAATTATGTGCATGTTGCCCTCATCATTAGATTAGTGAGTAGCTACTCATCTAGTATTTTTATGAGGGATTTCTTCCCACTGAAAGGAGCATGATGAATGCTACTAGCGAAGGAGCTTTGGTTGATAAAACTCCCAAAGCTGCAAGGAACTTGATTGCAAATATAACAACCAACTTATAATAATTTGGCAATAGGCTTGATTCTCTTTCCAAGCTTGTTAATAAGGTAAGTGTTTCCTCCTTTGAACGACAGACTACAAGTCTAACTTCTCTTATTTGTCAATTGGTTGTAGGAAATATGCAGACAGTAAAAGCTTATGGAATTTGCTCCATGATAGGACATCCAACTCATATGTGCCTAACTCTTCAAGAGGAACCAATTGAGCAGGTGAACGTAATGGTAGTTTTTCTGGATAATCACAAAGAAATTATGATCCCTATTCAAACACTTACAATGTAGGATGGAGGGATCACCCAATTTCAACTATGGGAATCCATAAGCAAATTAGCCCACAACTCAAAATTGCTCGAATTTCCAGTAGTAAAAGCAGCCATAACAAGCTAGACCACAATAGGGACAAACTTTTAACTCTAGTATGTCTTTGGAAGATATTATTAAGTCTCTTTCCTCTAACCCTTTGCAATTTCAACGAGAGACTAAGGCTAGCATTCAGAGTTTGGAGAATCAGATGAGTCAGATGGCAACAATAATCAATTGACTGGATACACAAAATTTAGGGAAATTACCTTATCAAAGGGTGGTGAACCCAAGAGAAAATGTGAGTGCAATTGCTTTGAGAAGCAATAAAGAGGTTGAAATTCCAAAAAAGATGACTCCTACACCAATGGAGAAAGTGAAGGAGAAAGATGTTGTTACAAACAAGGACCTTCCTAAGGACAATGAAGTAACTCAACATAAGTTTCCACCACTTTTCTGAATATAAACTAGTACCACCTTTTCCTAAGGCTTTAGTAGAATCTCAAAAAATTGAGTGATATCAATATCTATTTGAGATTTTTCTTAAGTATGAGGTAAATATTTCACTTTTTGATATAATTAAACAAGTACCTCATTATGCTAAATTCTTAAAAGAACTGTATACAATAAAGAGAAAATAGAAACTTTAGAGATATGAAAAGGTAAGAGTAGGAGAGAATGTTTCTATAATCATTCAAAGAAAACTCCCTGTAAAGTGCAAAGATCGATGTATGTTTACTATCCCTTGCATGATAGGTAACACAAGACTTTAAAAAAGGCCATGTTAGATTTAGGAGCTTCCATCAATGTTATGCCATATTCTTTGTATGCTTCTTTGAAACTTTGACCTTTGAATAAGACTAGTGTTGTGATTCAATTAACTAATAGATCTAATGCATATCCGAAAGGTGTAGTTGAGGATGTTCTTGTGCAAGTCAATGATTTAATCTTCCCTGCTAATTTTTATGTGCTAGATATGGA